>KK119571.1:323719-334033 GCA_000611955.2 Stegodyphus mimosarum
TGTGTGTGTGTGTGTGTGTGTGTGGTGTATTTATAGTATATGACAGCTAAATAAAGTATAAAGAGTTTGATTACAATGAACTTCAAAGGAAAAACTGTAATGTTTTCAAGGTGAAAGGGGAAAGTTTTAAGGGGGAAGAAAGACGTACAAAATCTCATACACGTGCGCAGAGGGATGTTTCTCACATTCTATTCTAAGAAATTTTCGACTCTTACACTTCTTCAGATCTTTTTTTAAAGTAATAATAATAAATATAAAGCACGACGCAAAACCACAAAATAGCTATAAAGATACAGCCTCTTTAAGGTTTAGTGCTTACCATACAATGTATCTTCGGGTGTGCATTTGACATCGATTATCCCGTCCTTCAGATGCATCACCTTTCAAAGAGATTCATTCTGCCAGATATTATTTTCCTTTTTTTCAGATCTTTTTTTCCTTCCTCTTCACGCCATCTTTCTTTTCAATTATCCTTTAGATTCCTTTCTCCTGATAACTCTTATATGTATTGCCTCACTCATGCAATCATCTATAAAGTTAAATTATTTAAAATTTCTCATGATATAAGTATAATTATAAAAAACAATTGCAGACACAAAAGAAATTCAGAAAGCTAAAAATTCAGAAAGCGAAGTTCTGGATTCTTAGAAAGAAAAAGCTCAAACGTAAATCAGTAAATTCATCTTTGACGCTCTATTCGTAATTTCAGTTTATGTTTTGTTTCAAACAGAAATATTATTACATTTGTTACCTGTCAACATCTTCTCATTGCTTACTATCTGCTAGTTGAATATTTTCATCCCGTCTAGTTGATCAGAAGATGTTTTTATACAAACCTTCATTATTTTCCGATTTTAAATAAAATTCTCTGTGGCGTATTTTATGGTTGGAATCAAGTTTAGAAAGGTGCCGTGAATGCGAGCGTACCTATCTTTAGAGAACACATTTAATGAAATAAGAATAAACTTCTTAAAAACGGTTAGTTTGCGCGCCGCTTAAGGTATAACGGAGGTTTTATTTAAGCTCTTCTTCGATGCCTAGCGCACACAATCAATGTAACTTCTTTTTATTACTTGCTTATTTACTTTATTTTTTCGGAAATTCGCAGACCTAGAAGTATTATTAAAATTCGTTTTCTTGATTCATTTTTCAAACTTATATTTAGCGTTTGGAATTGCGATATGCGGAAAAAGATACTAAATGTAAAACTTTTCTACTTTACCGAAGAATAAATCCGCTTTGCGCATTTTTCACTTTAGGCAATAAATAAATTAGCTCCTATAGACAATCTTGCTTTTCGCTGAAATAATAAAACTTTGAAGTATTTCTACACGCCATCATTGTATCGTTCGCAACATACTGACAGACTTTTGGTTCCAAGACAAAACTTTTAAACATTTAAATAAATTTCTAAAAGTAGAGGACTATGATTTTAATATCCCTTTATTCGCAGGAAACCCCGAATCATGATGTAATTTAATTTTGCATTTACAAACCCCGCTTTCTGAGTTAATGCTATTTTATTGTTTATTTTTCAGTTTCTAATTTTTGATTGCATTGGATTGGATTAGATTGAATTATTTAGATTCCAGCAGAGCACCTGAAGGCCATCTGCCTAACAGAAGAAGAGAACTGTGGAGAATATTTTAAGAGGAAATATCCCGAAGTTACCTTACATTTGAGAGTTTCTCTTGTGTGTAAGATTTACACGAGATACACAGGAAAAACTAATGCTGCCATGCTGTCTCCATAGAAGCTTCCATGCAGACAGCCCGTTTGCTGGAATTTGAACCAAGGTTGAACTACCAGAGTTCAGCTATCTTATTGCTTTCTGATGGAGGAATCTGAGTACTTTTAAGAGGTATATTAATGATATACCCGCATTCAATCCTCGGTACAACATCAGATGCGTCCCTAGATTAAGATCTCGTTTTTACAAATGAGGTGTTTAAATACTTTCGAAACAAAGTTTGAATCTTGCTTTTAGATAAAATCTGGGGTCCTTGTTTCAAGGTAAGTTTTCAGTTTACTACAATTTTTACAAACAGAATGCAAGGTTACTTTTGTGCTTTGTTCAATAAAATTACGAGCTTTGAATTACCAGACTTCATAAATTAAGGAAACTCACAATAACAAAAATTTTCAGCAAGAAATTAAAAAAATGTCTCTTTAACACATTAATTGCATAGCTGGCGTTAGAATGTTATAAAAATATTTCGATTGAGAAACACTTTTCTTCAAAATATTATCACGTTGAAAAATTGCTCTCCCCAAGAATGTATCGAAAAGTTGGTGTCTAGGCCGTTGTTACCTCTTACGCAATGAAGGCCCGATAGCAGTGATGAATTTCATGTATAACGATATAAATTAATTAAGTTCAGAGTAGTAAACATTGCTGTTTTAAAACAGTTCTAATCTCTCTAGTTTTAGATTGAAATTTAAGGATAGCAGCATTTTAGAGGCAGTATTTCAGAAAGAAAAGGCACTTTTGCCCCCAGTAGTTTCTCTTTTTAATTCTTCCAGCTTTGTTGCATGCTCATCAGTTCGCGCTTTGGCAATAGCGTGGCTCAGGAGGGGGTACTGCGTATTCTGCTGGTTCGTCACGTTTGCCGAACAATGCTATGGATGGAAGTAAAAATATTATCTATGAGTAACATGGCAACGGTGTTAATAGTGAAATGGAATGTGATAAAATTTACCTCAGGCAGAGACATCTGAGAACTGCTGAAATTTTTTAGTCAGATAATAATATTAAAAAATTTGATAAATGTACATTGGAATTAAATGAAATAAAAAAAATTATTTTATTAATTACTTAGCTTACAATATCATTTATTTGACAAAATTATCTATAAAACGGTTTGAATTCATATATAGCCGCTCCCCACACACACAAATGTAAGTAGTAAAAAATTGCCAAGAATTTACGGTTTATAAACGGAAATACACGATAAAGTAACTTTCAAACAGTATAGTGAGTTGAAATCAATTTAATGATTTTTCTGACAACGAATGCGCTATTGCAAGTCTGGCAACAATTGCACTACTTATTGGCTAGCAAACTAATGAAAATCATGAAGAGTTTTTTTTTTATATTTTTGGCAAAAATATTGGTAAAAATCTGGACTTTTTGTATAGAAATTTGGGAAATCCTACAGGAAAATGTAGATAAACTTCACTGATAAAGATCGATCCTTTAAGACTGAACTTTGACCTTAAGTTCGGAATTACAGAAGTAACCCCCGAAATTATTCAGCAGCAACTGAGGACTTTCAAACTGGTTTGTACAATGCCTAAGAAAGATGGCGGTCGTCCAGAATGTTATAAATATGAGGTGTATTACACTAAAGCCCTTATATTTAGGGCATTTCTATTATTGCACTCGAAAGTTATTAAGGTAAAAGTTTTATAGGATATTTTCTCCCTCCTTTCTGCATGACATCGTGGTGTAACAGTAGCACACTCGGCGCGTCTTCGAGAGGTCTAGTTTCGAGTCCCGGTGAGAGCATTGCTCATTTTTCGTGTTTCCTTCTTCAAAAATCCTAATGATTCTACAGCTTCAAAAATGCGTTATGAATGCTCTTTATTTTTATATGCCAGAGTAGAATTATAGCAGATAAATAGCTATACATGTTTACAAGTAAAAACTTTATCGTTAGATTTGAATTTTCTGTCACCTATTTCGATAAATATTTCTGTTTAGATATTTCATGTGAACCGAAAGGAAACAAATCATAAAATGCTGAACTTGAAAATTTTCTTGATTATTGGTTTTGTTTGGTGCCAGATGGAGACAATAAAAGGAATCAAAAAAGAAATAAAAATTTGAAAAATGTAATCTAAAATATTTGTAGAACTAATTAATACGTAGGAGAAATGGAATAAATTTTCAAAGAAATTAAGGCAACATATGTAAAGCAAATGAAAAAAAAAGAAAAGATTCAAATCTTTCATGTTCATTCGAGCACAGCTATGGAAAACAAGAGTGTAATTTCAAAACAAAATTCGAAGAAACATGATGAGAAACTAAAAAGAATAAGGAAAATATTGCCCCCCCCCCCAAAAAACTGAAAGTGAGGAGGATGCACAAGATCAACACGTATAATCTTCATATAAAATCTCAGCCAATCAGAGAACTTATTTCATGCGCTTTGCCAAGAAGCCACCACTAACAGCTCACAATAGTAGAGGGTACACATTAAAGGAACCCCTGCGGCGATTCTATATATAGTATCATCCTTTGAATGCTGAAGCAAATCTCCTTTGAAATACTTTCCTTTCATAAGTAATGTCTTCTGGGCCAGCTTCCGTATTCAGCTCGGAAATGTCAAAGAAGCTACGCGACGGAAATATACCACCCACGTGCTCGATAAATTATGCAAGTTTTTTCTTCAATCATTTCGCTTATGTTTTAGATCTATATTCGGTTTTGAAAAGGAAGCTGTTTAAAGGTCACATTCAAGAACATGTAACGCCGGTAAACTATCAGTCAACAGGGCATTGAATTTCATATAAGGTATTAAAATCAGAATATCATTTTTGTCAAAGGAGTCTAGTTTTCAATTCATTTTCTGCGACGTTTGCTCCGAATGGATTTAATTATTTTAACCGAATTATTAGAAAAACATATTTATCTTTGTGGCATGAAAGAAAGGTTACGTTGAAGAAACCTCTTTTAGTGAAAAGCTAAGGAATTTTCTCCTTTAATAATTCCAAAAATCGTAATTAAAATCCAGTCAAACAGAAGAGATCATGCCATGAGAAATGATAAACTAATTAAAATAAGATTCTGAGAAGTTTATAATTGGCATTCAATGACAGTTCGAAGTTTTCTGAGGGAGCTTAAGATTCTTCATGCGTTTTTCATTCTAATTTAACGTGTCGTATTATTAATAATAAACGGTAAGGAAAACTGTATGGATATTTTCTGTTATCGCGTTATGGTTTTGCTGTTTTTTAACTTAACGTTTATGTGCTAAGTCTTGTTTATTAGCAGCAGTTTATAGAAATAAGACGAATCCTAATTAAAAAGTTCTCGAATCTGTTGAGCCTTGAATTTCTGGAATCCTTTATACAAGAATAATAAAAAGAAGAGGGGCGAAGGAAAAGAAAAACGAAAAAACTCTTAGTTAATATCAAGCAGATTTTAATCTAAGCAAAACCGGAAATTTGTGTTTGATGGAAAATAATTTTAAGAATATCATTTTAAAAAATACAGCTTTATTTATTAAGAAAATACAAATGAAGTTTACTAAATGATGTACGTAAGAAAAGCTTAGAAACTTGAGGTTAATTTTGTCAACATAATTTCAGCACAAAGTATTCGAGTAATATTTCAAATTTTTCACATTTTCCAGAATAAGAGCTAATGTAACATTTAATCAAGAATCAAGAAATGCTAAATTGTTTCCAAGAAAATGATTATGGCACTATTGAGAACTGCCATGGCGCAATAAAATTACAACAGTCGCATTCTTTTTTAACGATCATTTCCACCGGGCTTTGTCAGGACTGCGTGTTCTGTGCATACTTTTAGCAAACATTGTGAAGTAACTCCTTAACCTAAAGTCCTGCTCTGGAACAGGGAGCTGAAAATGAGCTTTGTTCTGATGTAGATACTGTGCTGGAGAATAACTGCACTTGAAAGGGATTTAAAATCCTCTTTTATTAAATCACTATTATTTACACACTTCCCAACTCGGGAGGGATACAGAAAGTAAAAGACCACACTTGGGTCTAACTTAACAAATCAAATAAATTTATACTAAACCTAAATAGAAATTTAATTAAACTTTGCTCGCAGAGCAAATCCCAGAGTTGGCCTCTAATTAAATGGTGCGTAGCAAGAAATACTAATACTAGCGCACTTCAATTTATTTCAATATGCAATCACGTAGTAAGCACTATAGCTTATAATTTTAGCTGCTAGCTGGTCAGGCGAACGTCGAACAGAATGACCGTGATCCGAGACTAAAAGCTCTCACACATTGAGAGGTTTCTACCTCTGGTTTAAATAGTACTTGGCTGTACTTCAAATTAGCATAAGCTGAAAACGCGCGCTTCTTCTGACGGGAAGTTGAAACAGAGAAGAGATAGAAAGATTTAAATTAAAATAAAACTTTGTTAGTTTAACTAAAACCTTACAGCTTCAGTAAAAAAAATCTTCCGCAAGTTTCGAGATATACATTTTAAAACTTTTTTAGGGTTAGGATTCAAAGGATGGAAAAACGCGAAGATCCGAGTTTTTGTATCCCATCCTTTTTCAAAATGCTCTACATTGGAAAATTTGAATATCTGTTTTGTAGTATTTTGTCTTTAACTAAAATCTTAAATTTTACTTTTATTTTAAATAGCATATTGAAATATATATATCAGAAACATTATTTATCTGAACCATATTTGGAAACACTGTTTTTGTTTGCAGAGGTCAATAAATCTGCTAATCAAAAGTACTATGTTATTACATGCTACATTACTGTATCTATGCTATTTAAAATAATCGATTTTTTACATTACCGCCATCCATTTGGCAACATGTAATAAAATAACTTCGATAAGAATTTTACATTTCCATCTTATTTCATACAATATGCTGCGATAATTTGTTTAAAGGATGCATTTATCTTTAGGAGAAATGGAAAAAAAAACTTATTCAAGAAAAAATAGAAATGATTGGTTTCTACCTAATTATTTCATTGCTCAAATTCTGTTTCTAAATAAGTTTTAAGGTATTTTCTATCTCCTTATGGAGTGTCTTCGTGATATAATTGGGAGAAAGTCTGGCTAGCAATCGGAATGTCCATGATTCGAATTTCTGCGAGGGCATTTCGGTTTTCTGGCAAAACATTCTATATGACTCTTCAAAGTGAAGTAAGCTTAAACGCATTTTATCTATATATAATTCTGACCGATAAATTATATTCTAAAATATTTTGTTGAATCTCCTCACTAGAAAGTGTTTATGAAGAGAAGAAGAATCTTGTTACGGAGATGAAAATGCTTAATATCTTTGCAAAGCGTGATTACATCATTATCGCAGCAACGAACATTGTATTATAAGAAAGGTGTATAAGAAAGAAAAGGAAGAAAAGTTCCATGGACGGATGGCAACATTTCAGGAACAGGTTAGTATTATAATTTATTTCGGTTATGGTTGTTCGAATATGGCAAATTTACACACTATAAAAACCACACGTTACACATGATAAAAGCCACAAAAACCAACCATGCAGCCAGCCCGTTCGCCTGGGCCCGAATCCAGGTCGAACTGCGAGTATTTTAGTGGTCTTAACTATCCAGCCATTAACTTGCCTCCGAAAAAAAGAAATTATTGTAGGTCCTAAAAGAAATCATGAGGCTGAGGCTGGACTCGGTGGTTAGCAGAAGGACCCTAGCTGGCTCTTGCGTGGTCCACCAAAATACTTTTATGTTTGCATCATTTGATTGATACATCCCATCATTTTCTGGAGCGTGATTTTAACAAATGAGATTAGTAATTTCTCTACCCACATCCTACCATCTTATAGCATTCAGTAATTCGACCTCTACAATTCATATTCACCAGCTGTTTAATAAATATTGGGGATAAGCTTAAACAAAATACACATATATGATCTCTTACAATAAGAGAGAAACTAAACGTTAAATCAATCCAAAAATCTTCTTCAATAAACAAATTAGCAAAATAATTGCCACTTTTAGTTTTTACAATTTACAATTTTTGATAGAAAAAAAAATTGGGGGGAGTGAATATGGCCCTTTGCCCCTCTCCGGATACGTCACTGTATCTGATGGAGCGTTCTGTCGTGATGAAAAGACCAAGCATTTGCAATTTTATTACAGTCGAAAACAACTCTTTTTCTCAAACGTTTGTGCATGAACCAATATGCATCACTCTCAGTTCTAAGATTAAGGACGCCATGCATTCTGCTCATCCTCGACGCTCTCCCTTCAGTTGTACATCATGGCCGTCCTGCAGATTAAAGCTGAAGATAAAATAACATTCCCATATGCTGTTCTCAACAACTGAACATTTAAATTCAGAACCAGACTTTCAGGGGATCGCGAAAGATGTTACGACATAATGCTGCTTGAGGTTCATTTATATTTTTCCCGGCGACAAAGCTAAAAACACTGCTACGTATTTTGCTAACATGGGGATAGCTTCAAAGGTCCGGACTTAACTATGAATGGTCAAACGACTTCACAATTGAGTTCTCTTTTCACGTGCTTGCACCCCAATTTTCTTTCCTGATTAATATGAGTTATGTAAAATATTCATGCTCATTACCTTTCAAACAGATCGTGTATGATTACAATTATATAAAAATGAAAATGGAAAGCGTTTCCTTCTGTAACTCATCTAGTAATTCTATAGAAATTTCAACATTTTTCAGGAGATAATGAAGCCTGTAAAGAAAACACATTTTGAAAATGAACAAATTGTTTGAAACGCTCAACAAATAGTCTTCAGATACTGTTCATTGGTATTTTTTATACATTTTAATTTATTTATAATGCCAAATGTTTTATTTTTGTCCTTTGATATTAGTACTGAGTCCTATTTGAAGTTGATATTAGTACTGAGAAGCAGATCATGAGACAGAATTTTTTCGCGCAATTCATATCTTGAAAAAAAGTGTTGGTTTAAAAGATTTTAAATAGTTTATCAGGACTGAGTGTTCTGTGCATGCTCTTTTCAGACATTGTGAAATACTTACAAGGGTTCTTCTTCTCAAGTCCTGAACTGGAACAGTGAGCTGATGAAATGTTAGTTTTGTTCTGATGTAGGTACGGTGCTGGAAAATGACTGCACTTGAAAGGGATTTAAAATCCTCTTTTATTAAATCACTATTATTTACACACTTCCCAACTCGGGAGAGATAAAGAAAGTAAAAGACCGCACTTCGGCCTAACTTAACAATCAAATAAATTTAAACTAAACCTAAAACAGAAATGAAATTCAACTGTGCTTCGCAGAGCAAATCGCGGAGTTTGGCCTCTAATTGAAAGGGTGCGCAGCAAGATATACTAATACTAGCGCACTTCAATTTGTTTCAAAATGCAATCACGTAGTAAGCACTATGGCTTATAAATTTAGCCGCTAGCTGGTCAGGCGAACGTTGAGCAGAGTTACCGTGATCTGAGACTAAAGCTCTCTCACACTAAGAGGTTTCTACCTCTGGTTTAAATAGTACTTGACTGTACTTCAAAATTAGCATAAGCTGAAAACGCGCGCTTCTTCTGACGGGAAGTTGAAACAGAGAAGAGATAGAAAGATTTAAATTAAAATAAAACTTGGTTAGTTTAACTAAAACCTTACATACTTCCCGCCAGAATTGCGAAAGTTAAACTACTGTGGTCCAAACGGACCATGTTGAAACTCGCAATTCTAAAGAAATAGTCGAAATTTAACTGTTCTAAACTTAGGCCAACTATTACAAGGCAATATCTGTTTGTGAAACAAGTTTACAGATGAAATTTTCTTGAACAACAGTCTTCAATATTTGTTTTTCATCAGTCTTACTCCTTCCAGCAAAATCTGGAAAGAAAATAATTTTAGTACAACATAATAGCAAAAATTTTCTAGGTACAATTCCTTATTTTTACCGGTGTTAAATTCGCACACACACATTATCATTCAAGCACAATTAAATTCTTCCCCCAATGCACTCTCACCGGTGTTGGTTGCAAAGCAAACCGCCATTGCGGGTTTTCTGTGTTCGGGGGGTGTTCAACTCTTCCACCTACGATCGACTAACATTAGTTGGAACTTGACATACGAGACCTGAAAAAACGCCCTATAACCAGCTAAACCTGAGGTTCTCACTAGCTTTATGTCTAACACTTTAAGTGTATTTGGTGGAGAGCCTATTTAACACTTGCATTCTAAAATTACTCCAACTTTAACTTTTCATGCATACAATTCGCAGTTTGCACACAATGTTCACATTGATATTGCACTTAACGTGCATTGCTAGCATAATATTATTTGTTACATTTTATAACACTTTAACAATTTCATAGGAATCATGAAATACAAATGTAGGTTAAATTTCTAAGCTTACAGCAAGTGCTTCCTATTCCTTTCTCAAGGTACTTTCCTGAAATATCAAATTACATTGAAATAATAGTCCACAGACTAAATCGTGTTCTTCAATTTTCCGATTTTTCATTCTAGACATTTTACAAGTCTTTCGACAAAGCGTCATACAAAATCATTTAGTTAACATATTTCTTTTCAGCAATTCATTGCTTTTACAAAATTAATCTATTTACAAACATTAAGTGATTTTAAATCTTTAAGAATTACAA
>KK119571.1:338613-394415 GCA_000611955.2 Stegodyphus mimosarum
CGTTAACAGAGTGACCGTGATCTGAGACTAAAGCTCTCTCACATTGAGAGGTTTCTACCTCTGGTTTAAATAGTACTTCTCTGTACTTCAAATTAGCATAAGCTGAAAACGCGCGCTTCTTCTGACGGGAAGTTGAAACAGAGAGGAGATAGAAAGATTTAAATTAAAATAAAACTTGGTTAGTTTAACTAAAACCTTACAAGTTAACTGTAAAAATATTTTCCCCTCTTTTATTGGCTGCTCCTTTTTTTTTAATCTTTTTTTTTTCGAACAGTATACAGAAAACATTAGCATTGTGCTAATAAAAGAATATTTGATGATTTCTAAGGCCTAAACGAATATTTCAAGGTTTTAAAATGCTGCTGTTTTACCTTGTGGAAAAGGTAGCATGTACTTGCAAAATGTAGATAGGTAAGTATAATGATTTTATTAACAACAAAAAATCGTACATATTTTATTTTCAAAATCCTCCATTGTTTGAGGAGGAACTTCATCAGAATTTTGTAATTTATTACTCTCAAATTCTTTGGGACTATGTGAGTTTGTGAGGACTAGTTTGTGAGTAATGCAACTTTCGATACATCTGAGCCTTTTGAATCACTTCTCGCAACTTACCACATCATCGCATACAGTAGTCTCTCCATACAATATGAAGGTGTTTTTAATGCCCATAGGGATTCACGTAAACGCAATTCACTTCGTCGCAATTGAAGGTGCTTTCAAGTTTTGTTCTTGATCCGACAACTTCGTTGCACGTTTTCCATGTCAGACCACTCTTTTTTTACTGGGATAAATATTTTACTCATTTGTATAATCAGTCCTGGAGAATTTGAACACGGAATTTCATTCGGATTGTAAACCTCGTGAGTCTCACGAGATTTATTTAATTTTAACAATAGTGTATTTTAATATTTTAGGCTTGTTTCTCTGGGACTAGATTAATTTTGTTGATTTTTGAGAAGGGGCGCAACTGGGCTGCTGGCTTCCTCTTTTTGGTTGGATTGGCCGGAGGCTGCGCCCGTTAATACAATACAAAACATTCTCTGGGATTTTATTTTATTTTGTTTTTTCGTTCTGATTAAACGCTCGCTTTTAAAATGGACTTTAAGTCTGCTTAGATGTCTGAAAAAAAATACCTGAAGGTATTCTTTTCCTCCTTTCTGCATGCCTTCGAGGTGTAATGGTTAGCTCATGCAGCGCGTATTCGAGAGGTCCAGGTTCGAGTCCCGGCGAGGGCATCTCTCATTTTGTCCTGGCGAGGGCATCGTCTCCCGTATCAAAATAACCTAATGACTGCAATGGCGCCTAAACTAAAAAGGTGGTGGATGATGATTCTTTACCATCAGGTTTGGCGAGTGGGTCCCCTAATCCCTGATCGCCCTTTAAAAGGGGGGAGTATATAAGGTATTCTTTCCCTCCTTTCTGCATGCCTTCGTGATGTAATGGTTAGCACACTCGGCGCGTATTTTAGAGATCTAGGTTTGAGTCCTGGCGAGGGCATTGCTCAATTTCATGTTTCCTGTTTCAAAATAACCTAATTACTCTACAACCTTATATCTTTTACTTTACTATCAGACTTTTATTTTATAATAATTTTAGAAGTTACATAATCATTAGCAGAAGATGGGGAAATTGATTCGAAATTCTTTTAAGAATTTTGCATAGAAATATTCTAACAATAATTTAGGGTAGCAAGAACTGAAAATAAGCAAATGTGCGTAGCACACTTTTTTAAAGATTAGGAAAAGAAGAAAGGAGTTATTCTTCCAGTGACGAATTGCTTAATGACCTTTGAAGAAATTACCATATCTGGATGACTCTGAAGCGCAACATTTATTCTGTTAATGGGATTTAAATGAGTCGTAGAGTAGAACTTCGAGAAATCGTTTGTTGTTTTCGACAGACATAGACAACTGCAGACATAGTTGGATAAGGTGTACTGTACACAATACGATGGCAGAGCTGAAAGCTGGAAGAACATTTTTATATCGAAGGAGGGATTCTGGATAACACAGTGTCAGAATCACACAAGATGTAACACTAAGGAAGCTGAGGCAAAAATGAATAGGAGCTTTTGTCATATCAAATAGATGCACAAAATCGATTCTCAGTCCCTTTTAGGAGAATGACTACAACCTCGCGTGCCACTGGTACTGTTGCAACTGATCCATTGTCACCATCCATGAAGGATTTTACCAGAGAAGAGAGTTGCGATCTATGGTCTTCAGTGATTAAAACCTTCGATTGCTTAAACGGCAGTCTGACGCTTTATAGGAGAGTCAGACTGCAGCTTAAGTAATCAAAGGTGATCCGATGAGCGGCTTCTATTATCGTAGATTCACCAGTTCAGGAACCAAGAACTAGAAAATGATTAGGTGTCATTCTGATGCCTTCATGGTGTTTCCCGAACTCATTTATTAACACGTGCATTAGAGACAGCATACGACTAGACTTTCTGCTTTCAATGAAATCTCCAGTTTGATTTCCAGTGCTACTACCCACATTTCACTCGAGTAATTTAACGTCATTTTCAAAGAAATGCATCAATTTCTTTGGATACCATGGTCTCCAGACAAGCATTTCTGGAACTCGGCGCGAGTAATAATTGTTCAAGTAGGAACGTATGAAACGGTATCCTCCAGTGCGAGATGATCAGCATTTCCTAATTAAGTTTCATTCTAGATTGAAGGCTCGTATTTTCGCGCATACAGATTCAAAATCTTATCAAAATGTGGCTGTTATGAATTTCGTTGAAAGGCAGAATAAGATTATTTTTTCTTCAAGAATGTAATCATTGTTTTTCTCCCTCTCTTTCCATGATGATGTTTCTACAATGCACTTCACATTCATTAAACTTGAGTTTTAAATTATCTTTTCTCATTTCCAACCAGTGCAATTGATTAAAATTACATTCATGGAGCTCTTCATATATATGAATTTTTACCATTTATTAATATTAAGGCTATTGTACAATTATTTCAAGCAGAACGCTACCAGAAATGACTCTCACCAAAGTTTGAGCGACGTAATGATTTGGGCTAGCTCAGCGGAAGTTTGCTATTACCTTCTTCACGGAAATATCTGCTTAATTTTACTTGTATTATTGTATCCAGTGACTTCACTTTACTGCAGAATGCTATCTGGACGTAACAAGAAGCGATTAGACGAAGATTGGACGAGAAGGTGATGTATCATTAGTCTGCAGGCTAACATTTGCTGCGTATTCCATATTTAGCGTCACTGTAAATGGCTGTCTAGACGCAACTGACAGGCGACGATGGAACCGAAAGAGAGCAGTCACTTTATATTTTGAACGCTAATGTAACATGCTTAATATTATATATTTCGTAAATCTGCAAATGGCCATCTCGTAACATTTAATAGAGGGAAGTAAACTCAGGAAAAGTGGAGCAGCATTATAGTTTACATGCTAGCGTTTTGTTTATCTTATACCTATAACATTAATTAATATAAGATAATATATATATAAAATATAATTTAAGTATTTGTACTCAGAATAAATAATACGCATAGTCAATAGGCTCACGAAATTTGATAAACGTGTATTTAATGCATGTAATTCATCTTTACATGTGACGTAGCAATATTTTTATAATGCATGCGTCAAATCATGAATTCGTGGTTAATGAGAGAGAGAATATTTTACGGCGAAAATGATTGAGTGAATTCTCTTTTTCGAAAACTTATCCAGCTCTATAAATCAAACGTTGAACAGATAACCTTATCCTTCAAAAGAAGCTGAATTATTATTTTATTCAAAACGTGTTAATACTGTGTAATTTGTATGAATTTGTTTCAGTTTATGTTACATTCTGAAACTGCCAATGCAAAGAAATAAATTCTGTTGTTACTCGTTTCAGTCTGGCTTCGCATCAGATAAAAATTACGTTTGTTTTTCAAATTTATCTTTCACACTTCTAAAATATACACTTTTTCACCTAGTTGCGATTCCTGACTACAATTCCTTTTTTATTTCTACTTTAAAGCATTAAACAGTAATATTTTCTCCTAATAAAGATTAGTCACAATATATTCTTTCTTACAGTGTCATTGAAAATGTTATACAAAAGTTATAAACTGGTCGAATAAATGTCTGTACATGAGAATTGTTAAAACTAAAAGTAACAGAAGCTCGCAACTACCCCCAAAAAATATTACAAGATGGCTTTAAAACTTAGTAATATCGCACATTTTCGTTATATGGGTTACCTCAAATTAAACTACTATTTTCCATCTTGAATATTTCAAAATCAAGGGTAAAATCAATTTTTTATAATTCTTTTAAAATTTGATTTAATAAATTATATTTCGCAGTCTGAATATTGAGCGATAGGGATGAGTTTATTAACTTGTTGTTACTGATAGAATTTAGATTGGATGGTTTGATTTTGGTAAAGTTCATTAAGTTTTGTTTTGCCTAAAGGGAAGGATGTCTTCATGGAGCGCTTTGTAAAGGAAATTGGCTCGCTTTTAAAAACATAGGGAAACCACGAAAATTGCTATAAAGCCAGCCCGTTCTCTGAGAAATGAACCCAGATCCAGCTACTTCACCACTGATTAGCCTTGTTACTGTGTGTTAGCCTTATTACGCTAAATTTGCTCATGGCATTTACGTTTAAAATCGCAATAACTAAATCCTCGGCATTAGAATAGGAGTTGAGATTATCTTTAAGCAGTGAATAAACAGCAATTACTGTTGCTTTCATGTTCATACTTTCAGCAGCAAAAAGTATAAAATACTAAACACTGACAATTTCTATCTGGGTTGCATCTTGAAGGTACAAATGCATGGTTTTTTTTATTATAGCTAAAATACTAATCATTTGCTTTTGAGAGTCTTTTAAGAATAGTAGACAGACTCAAGTACTCTGTAATGAACCAATAAAATTACCTCACGTTTTCTTGGGGAAAAAAGGGGGGATCATTCTATATCTTCTACTTTATTTGCCTGATAACAAACTTTAAGCTGCGCTTTCCGTGTCTCAAAGGGATGTTTTTTAAGTTATATATTATATTTACATAGATATAGCACTTAGCTAACATGCATTTTCGGCGCAAAATCGAACAGTTTCATGACATGCCGATATTTTCCTCATAAATCCATCATACGGCTTAAATCATTACACGGCTAAATACCAAAATTCATAAAAACGGCAAGGAAAATTTTGTATTTATTTATTTGAGTTTATAGTTTGGAGATAATTTCCAGCTCCACATCAATTGTAGTTTTATTTTGATAAACCTCTAATTTATGTTAAACTTTATTCTTCTCTCCAATGAATGACTACACGCTCAATTACAGTTTAATTATTCTGTGTTTTAATCACAATATTTTTATTATTTTTAGGGAAAATTCTCGATTTTTATATGAAAATTTAAAGAAAAGTTAAATTAAAAAAATACTCAGAGAGATGTTTAGATTTTGTCCAGAAAAGAAATTCACTTAAAATTTCATTCACTCACGTATAAAATTTGATACTGACAACTGTCTGTCATACGAAATATTTAGAAGTTCAAATTAAAATTCAATAAAAGCGCATCAGTAAAGAACATCATTGAAAACTATTATGCTAAAATAATTTTTGAATTATTTAGAACTTCCATAGTAATTAACCATAGATTTCTCTGATTTTTATGTTTGAAATTTCGTTTAGTTATTAACTGCCCATTTCTGGAATAAAAACTTTCTTTAAAAGGATTTAATGTTCGTTTTTATATTGAATTAAAAATAATATTAAAATTATTTATAGCATAACATTTACTTATAAACATATTACGTTCGTATTTACTTTAAAATTAAAATATGCAATTTAAATAAATTATAAAAATCTTTTATTGATGAGCAAAAACTGAATACATGAACAATGAATTAAGAATTTGGTTATTAACTTCATTGCAATTTATGACCTTTCAAGTGTTTTAAAATTTCTATTGTCTCTTCCGGAAGAAGCAGTGGGAAATATAAAATACTAAATATTGACAATTTCTTTTTCAATTGCATCTTGAAGGTACAAATGCATGGGTTTTTTTTATTGCAACATGTTTTTGTGTGTATTATTTGTGTCTTTTGTGTCTAATATCTATTGAACAAACATGCTTTTGTGTCCATTGATTATTTGAAGGAAAATTACGAAAACTGGAAATTATTCCTCACTCATATAAAATACAGTGATTATGAACAACTATTTATAGAAACCTCAAAATATTTACTCAAGTAAAATACAGTTATTATATGTATTTGTAGAATTCTTAAAATATTTACGCACGTAAAATGAAATGAATAGATATTTATAGAAACTTTAAAATACTGTGCTTGCTTCTTAATCAGCAGAATAACTATATTATTTTCCCGTGTTTTTTAATATAAGAGCGAGAGCACTGAATGATATCTTGACACGAAGAAGAAATCATTTTAGAGGAATGAAAAGTGGGCACAGTACTTGCCTGATTAATGTTTCAAGATCACAGGTTAGGTGTCCGGGAAAAAAAAATCGTTGAAGAAATTGTCACACATCGTAGGAGGAAAGAAAGCAAGGAGAAAACATCGCAGTTCTAAAACCTCGCGGTATGAAACATTGTCATTGAAAATAAAGCGGCTCAAAAAATAAATACACCTGCAAATCATCCCATGACGATAACATTGCACACATAATTTTCAGGCTTTAAAAAGCTGTAAATGTATATTCGCAAAATGATTTGTGAGTGTAAGAAGAAATGAGGAATATTTTTCCCTCTATATGTCATGCTTTTGAAATAATTAATCATTTTTTGTTAAATAACAAGAAAGAAATTTAAGCATTAAAAAACGTAAAATGAGTAGAAAATTAATACTACGTATAACAGCTAATAGAGTATTAAATTTATTTACTTAAAGATAATGATTATTTAATTAATATCTTTTATGTAGTTATATTGGCAGTTTTTCATGAAAAATATGGTCTAAAGAAGATCAGAAACTGCATGAAGCTACCTATGTTAAAATTGTTTAATTCATCATCAGAGTAGTAAATTATTTTCTTTCACGTTCTATTAGAGGATTAAACTATTTTTAAAAAGTTTATTTACGTCTAATACCTTACGAGATCTTCAGACTCGTACAGCGTTGAAAAGTTGGAGAATGATAAGTCCTTCTCTTATTCCCGATAATCCAAGACGTACTGCAGTTGCAGCTTTCCGTTTGTCTACAGGACATGATTGCCTTGCCGCTAAGCTGCACCGCATAGGCATTTCAAGAGATCCTATTTGCCCACTTTGCAATTCTGGAGAAGAAATGGACAAGGAACACCTATTTCTTTGTTTGGCTCTTCTTGGTCTTACAGAAGAGTCGAGATACTGGAAGGCAAGAGCGCTTCTTAGGCAATGACTTCGGTCTTTTGTTCTTTGTTCTATTGTTTGTAAGATTTTAGTTCTTTAACTTTTTGCCTAGCCATTGGAAATAAATAAATAAAAAATTTCTTTCACATTGTTACTCTGATATTCGTTAGTAAAAATTAAATCTCCTTTTTTTTCAGTTCATTCGTCTTCTTAAAGTGTCATTAATATTTTGATGCACAACGTGCAGTTAACCGTTTGGATGTTTATTCGTTAGTTATGACGAAACATGTCGGGGGGTAGCTACATAACATTTCACTGGGGATTATGGATTTGTTGAATTATGGCAAAGCACTCTAGGGCTGTTTGCCCAAGCAGAGGGATGCATTTGTGAAACACTTGTAAAGACCTTATCATATTCTAACCAATTATTTTTAGTTCGACTTTTCTGTCCCTTCTGATTTCAGTTTTCTGCCGGAATGTAAAATTTTAAATGACGTAGTATGCAAAATCTAAGCGTGTTTCAGAAGCAGTATTTAAGCTGTGTTTCAAGAGTTCGTGAGAGAAGTAGTGGAGTTAGTTCCGAGTTTATGCTGCGTGTTTGAAATTAACTCTCTAGTCGGTGTTAAACACCCATCAGATTATACTGTTATTCTAGGCTCTGCTTTGCTGTGTGGATCCGATTTAGCGTTTTAGACAATTAAGGAGCCAGTCGTTAGCCATTCAAATTTATTGTGATTCGTTACATTTTTATTTTCTGTTAAATTTAGTTAGTCACAAGTGGTGGCGAATTGTGAGCACTGAGTGCGTGCATTTTGCTAAATTTAGTTCAAATAAAGAGGTTATTTAAAACCTTCTTCTGCAGTATCTATTCTTCAAAGACATAGCGCGTATTCGCTACTTCGTCTTCTACGTAGAGTCTGCATTTTATGCTTTCAAAAAGAGTGAGCTTCTATACAATTTCTTACTAACTGGCACGTATTTATGTTATACATTCGGAAATCCACAAAAACTCTCATGCAATCAGTTCGTTCAGCGGGTTTAACTACCAGAGTTCAGCGCTTTTACCACTTAAAAACTAGTATTAACAGAAACTAGTTCTTTTTTATATTAGTCACTGGGAAGACTCAAATTTAAAATTATACCCAGAAAATTTAAAAGCAGATTTTTCTTCAAAAATAATATATCATTTCAGGGAACTATCTTGACCATTATCTCACTATTACGACTAGTGTCTTTGAGAACTTAAATAAACATTGGCATTAAACTTTACCTTTCTAAAAAGATAACATTCGTAGAAGACTAAAAAGATACGGAATTCTGAATAGTCGCATTAAAGAGGATTCTTTATTTTTAACTTTGCATTTACGTATTTCTTATAAGCTTTTAAATATATAAACGTTTAAGCGTATAATATAAGCGTTTAAACTTTCTTATAAGCGTAAAAATTTCGCTTTGGCATTTTATGTTGAAAACTTTAAATGTCGGTTCACTTTTCAAACTGTTGCCACCAAATATTACAACCCTGTATTATATTTGAAGAAATAAAATAATGAAGAATCTGCATAAAATGTACGTATGTTTCTCGCACTGTGATAAAACGACGGTACCTACAGCCGATATTTAATAAATGAAGGTAACCCACAAAACGTTAAAAAAACGCCCCTTGTGGGCGCAATGTAAAATTTGAAAGCTTTCAGATTTTAAAAAAATTTTTAAATATTTTTATTTGTGGCGATATCTTCTAAAAATTATCGGTATATATATGAAACATGTATATATATGAAAAACAACGACATTAAACTTTACCTCTATAAGATGACCCAAATCATCTGGAACTGTGGATGGTGCTTTAGAGATGGTTCACTGTAGTTTCTTACTTTAATTAAATTTTTTATATGTCTGAAAAGACATCTCCGTCTGATTAGATAACACTCACGTGTTTAGAAATTATGAATAAATCCATTAACTATGAAAATGTACCTGTAATTTTTTATCTCTAATTGACTGGGATTTTAATTTCTCAGTTCATAATGATAAACATTTGCAGAAAGATATGCATAGCTGAAGCATTGTTCCACTTAATAGGAAAAAATTAGCTTCTCTATCTCTTTTTCCTGTATTAAAAATTCTACAATGTTAATTATTGCATTTACATATAACAAGAGGAATAAAAGTTGCATATAAATTTATAACTTTACGAAAGATATAATTTTTCATATTTAGATATGCATTCTTATAAATATTCGTGCAAACCTTAATTAATTTGGGTTGTGATTCATATAATATATTTATAATTGTATATACTCTTATCACGTGACTTTTTACAGGTATTTATTCATTTTAATAATACAAGTATTCATGAATTCGTAGTGATCCCCTGACACAATTATTTTAATGCATGGTATAAATTAGCGTATATCTCAGAACAAACATATATTATGAAACTGTATATGCCATCATTATATTGTCTTTAGAATGTAAGAAACAAAATTAAGTGAAATTTACTCATGGTTCTATTAATTTTTATGACCAGCCAAAATTATAATTTTACAAACTCTGCATGTATGTATTACAGCACAGGTGTAATGAGCATAATTTGGAGGATTTTTGCGATAAAACTCTCTGCATTATGAAAATTTGGAAATATAAGAATTAATTTGACAAGATGACAGAATACAAAACCTTCGTAAAGATTAAACGAAAAGTTGTTAACCGGCAGCCTTTGATGTTTTTTCCGAGACTAACATCAATGAAAAAAAATTATATCTTTTCCTACTTTCTATCATCTTCATAATCAAGTGAAAATATCGACAACAGCATTAATCCGAGCTACTTTATGACATAGCACAGATGCCTTCAAAGTTTTTACTAACCCAGCATTACATTTTTATTCTTAAAATTTAGGGATTGAAATATTTTGCGGAAAAGTATATTCAAAATAAGATTTCAAATTTCTTGTATGTGTAATACAGTATTCGGTCTCATTATTGGTTTATATGCAGCACTATAACCAAACATAATTTTGAATATACTTTTCTAACTTGAAACAACTGGAGTTTATTAATTTGGAAGTATTCTTAAATATTGGCAAAATTAAGCACTATGAAACATATGGCCCCCAACACTCATAATTAGCTCCCCTTTGTACAGGAGCTATCTACATCAGACTAACTGACTCACTTATTCCCAAGTTAATTAATTATAGTAAAACTTATGAAAACTCTGTACCTTGGGAGACATATATCTTAATAGACTTTATAAGGTTCATAGAGAAATTAAAATTTGATGTTACTTATTATTCGTATTGTTGATTTTTGTCCAAAGAAAGAAAATGTGAATTCAATCGATCTTTTTAACATAATCAATTCACGAAATTACATATTGATTAAATAAATCTGGATGTATAATTACATTTACATGAAAAAGAAGTAGAGGGCTTTGCTAAAATGCAAACAAGGAACAGCGATCCAAAAATACTTGATCGTTTAAAGGTTAGGTTAGGTTATTCAATTATGGCAAAGCACACGAGGGCTATCTGCCTAAAGGGAGGGATGCCTTCGTGGAGGACTTTCTAAGGGAAACTGGCTCGTATACACGTTACACATGGGGAAAACCACAAAAACGCCCATGCAGCCAGCCCGTTCGCGGGATTCGAACCTCGGACCGAACTACCAGTGTTCAGCGTCTTTACCGCTCGACCGCTGGTGGGCCTGATGATTTAAAGGATTCTGGGTTCTCGCTTTAAAATGCATATTAGCTTGTAGCGTCATTAGGATTATCTTGAAGCAGGAGATGTGATAAATGAGCAATGTCCTCGCCACGACTCGAACCTCTCGAATACGCGACGAGCGTGCTAACCACTACACCACGAAGGCATTCCAAGAAGGCGGGGAGAAATACCTTATGAGTATTAAAACATACAAATACTATTTAGATTGAAATGAAACGATGTTCCTTTTTGTTGGAGTATTAAGCATATGGAGCAGCTTCATTGACTGGAACTTTTAGCTGTCTTCTATTAGCCAAATACAAAGCCCACTCCAGCGGTTACTCCGCCCCGGAAAAAAAGACAAATTTCCAGCCCTTAATTATATACTTTTTAAAAATATATTATATTTTTTATTTTAAATCAAAGTCAATTTGTTTTAAATTATAGAAACAGCCTCCAGAATTAATAATAATTTAATTTGTTTTAAATAACAGAAACAAAGCCTCCTCTGACAGATGTATATGCGGAAGCATCGGAGACCCAGAGCACTACATCTTCAACTGTCCAATGACGTCTGTTCACCATATCCGTCATCCAGGCAACCCAGGTCTGGAATTCAGGCGATTTCTAATCAAGCACCGAAAAACGTTTAGTCAGATAAAGAACATCATCGACTATCTCCACAAACAAGGACTCAATATGTGCCACCCTTAATCTTATAATCCTCTAATTCTGCAATTATTTCAGAGTGCCATTGTCATCTCCACCAAATTGCCTTCAATCTTCATTCATATCTGTGCCTTACCTCCAACTCATGATATTGTATCTATTTATTATTACAAACTTTATTGTAACTCACCTACCTATAAACATTACCATCACCAACTGTAACAATATGCAACTCTGTATATCGAAATGTATAACATCTGTATGATTGCATATCACCTTTAATTCTCAATAAATACGGAAAGGTAGTACACCGGGGCAATACCATTTTTGCTCATAGCGATGATATGGTGCCCCCTGTACTTGTTCCTGTCCTGTCCTGTTTTAAATTATAATAAAAACACATATTTAGAAAGAAGAATATAACATAACATAAAATTGATAACCAAGTAGTCCAAAGCAGTAGAAATTAATTCAGAAATGTCTGTACCTAGGCACAAACTATTAACTGCATACATTTCTTGCATTTTTAATGCTATTAAAAAGAACTATAGTTGCACAATCAAACAAAAGTAACATAAAATACGCTAAGATCATAAGAAACCTTTTTTTCGCACTTTTAGTTCTGAAAGCGTTTTAATCACATCTTTTACGTTGATTTGATCAGCAGTTTCATGCTCAGTCACCAAAATAACTAAACCGTTAAGACGATTTTGCGTAGTAGTCGAACGTTAAAAGTTCTTAATTAATTTTAAATTTATGAAACTTCTTTCACCACTACTTGCTACAGTTATTGGCATAGTTACCAGTATTCTTAAGACCAGTATTCCTAAGATTTGAAGCAAAATTTAACTTTGTTATTCAGTTTATTACATTGCTTAAGTTTGCTAAGCGCATATAATGCTGAAATTTTCTCTGCTAATTCTACCCGATTTATATCAACAGAATCACCATCAGTTAAAAGGCGTTCCAAGTTCTTACAGTGTTTAGTAGCGTTTCTGTGGATTTTTGTGTTTAAAACGTATATAAGAATTGAAAATAGTTATTGTGGTGACTAAGTTATTCAAATTTAGCATCTAGTGTATTTAAGACTTGACTAGCTGTAAAATAATAATAATAATAAAAAACTTTCCTTTTGGATCTTCGATCTGCTCATCTCGTGTTTCGTATAAGAAGTTACACTTTTTCTTCTTAACGCAGCCGTGTTACTGTTGATTCAAAATTAGCTTTAAGGTCAGTTTCGGTAGCAAGTTTGCATCAGTAATAGTTTCATAGAAGGACTTATCAGATCAAAGATTTTTATGAATATTTTGTAGTTTTGTAAAAGGACAAGTGGAGATGCTAAATCAAGATCTTTTGTTTTCATCAACTTGTTTATTGGATTAATGCAATTTCGCATTTTATACCAAATAACTAATGAACTCAAAAATTTAAACTCTTTAATACAACCTTCGTTTTTTTATTAAATTACCAATTTTTTGATTTTCATAAATGTTTAGCAAGACGTCGCATATATCTCCCAAATGGAATATTAAAGGCTTCAATTAATTCCTCTGTTCTACTGGCCGAGCGGTAAAGACGCTGAACACTGGTAGTTCGGTCCGAGGTTCGAATCCCGCGAACGGGCTGGCTGCATGGGCGTTTTCGTGGTTTTCCCCATGTGTAACGTGTATACGAGCCAGTTTCCCTTAGAAAGTCCTCCACGAAGGCATCCCTCCCTTTAGGCAGATAGCCCTCGTGTGCTTTGCCATAATTAAATAACCTAACCTAACCTAACCTCTGTTCTACTCTCCATCTCTCAATAGTTTCAAAGTAACATAAACACGTCTTAAAAGTATTTCCCATCGAAAAGTAAATGTCGAAAAAGTAAATGTATTTTTTGTACCATGATGAAGAAATTAGCAGCTTCCAAGGATGCTTTTGCAGCTTTCATTAACACCTAAATTTAGACAGTGGCTGTTACACAGAACATAGAATGCTCGCAATATAAATTTTTAATTCTAGACTGCACTTCTGCTTTATCGCCCTCATATTGGGCCCATTGTCATATCCCTGCCATGTGATATCCTGCAAATTTATACCCAAGTCATTAAGTTCTCCAATTATAATGTCAGACATTGTTTCCCTGTGGACCTTTCAACTGGTTAAGAAGCCCAAAAGGCTTTCATTAATTTTTAGCTCAACCTCATTGGCATCAAATTTATTGATTGAAACTTACCTGATTACAAGACTTACGCTTATTATAACAAATAATTATCACTCTGTCTCCGTATGGTAAGTCCCACCCGCCAGTGGCTAAGGGTTAAACTGAGGATCAGGATTATGTAGATTATAGCAAAGCATTTGAGAGCTAACTGTCTAAGGGAGGGATAATTTCATGGAGGACTCTTTAAAGGAAGCTGGCTAGTATTCAGTGAGAAAAATCGCAAAAATTCTCATGCACCCAGCTTGTTTACTGGAATTTGAGTACCGGTCAAATTACTAATTTCGACGGTCTTTACCGGGGAACCCCTGGTGAGCTCGGTTAATCTGAAGACTGCTGATGTTCGATACGGGTTCGAATCCTGACAAACGGGCTCACGATATGGGTGGTTACGTGGCTTTATGTATGCATAACATTAAACGAGATAGTTTCTCAAAGTTAGCCACGAAGACATCCCTATATTTATATTGATGCTCTATAATGCTTTACCGTACACAAATAAGCAAACAAACTTCTGTCCAAGAGATTATTTCCAAATCTGTTCCTTGTAAATAAACATGAAGCTCTATATAATCTAGAATTTCCGGTTAAATGTTTGTTATTTCCTCAGAATATTGTTAGCTCATTCCAGGTTTTGTTCTCTGCAGGCACCTGCAGAGGGGAGGAGGCTACTAGCTACCGCGCGGTAAAATCCCTGAATACTGGTAATTCGACCTAGGTTTGAGCGGGCTGGCTGCATAGGCGTTTTCGTGGATTTTTGCGTATTTTGTCTATCGTGGATACGAGCTAGTTTCTCTACCTCCACGAAGAAATCCCTCTTCTTAGGTAATACTAGAGTGCTTTGCCATAATCAAATAAAACTAAATTAAAATCAAGCCAGCGTGCAGAGAGTTTCTCATATGTGTAACACGAACACGAACCAGATTCCTTAAAACAGTCATCTATGAAGTAGATGACTTTCGTGATCCTCATAAGTGATCTAGCGTGAAACAAATTTTGTCAATCTCAGATTCCAAATAGTATTTTTAAAGCACATTTTTACTATTAATACAATAATTCAATGTTGTTTCATCAGTCCATCCATTATCAGACTGAAGCAGTGGATTCAGAAAATATAATAAATTTAATTTATTAAACATTCTGAACAGGTGACTCGCGGCTAATGTTTTATTCAAGAAGTCAGTTGCAACAACCCACATTTACATGTGTTTCTCTTTCTTTATGTAACTATCTTTTCGAAAGTGTACTTCTAAACATTTCTTTAGTAAAATCAGATTTTTTTTTATTCTTTTGCATCCGTTACCTTAGAGTGAGAGGAATAAATTTTAAAGTATGTTTGTTCACTTTCTTAGAATTTGTGAAATTGGACTAAGCTTTTTTTTTAAATGAGCTCTTTTTGATCAGCTACCTTTCAGTCAGCGACAGCTTAAATCCTCCGCGACAAGTTTCAAACCTTGTTTTTTATTTCTTTTATGCTAAGCATTTTATCTTATTATTTCGTGTGAAAAATAAATCAATTCAGAAAAGTCTTAATTTATTTGTTGACATTCTAGTCTTGATAGAAAATAAAAATAATGTGTGATCTGTTTTAATATTCAACAATGATTTTGATGAGCAGTAGTGACCATAAATGTAATGAGCTGGGCAGTGCAGTAGCAAGGTAAATATTGATATAAAAAGGCGAAGTCTCAAATCATGTAACTCAATCTACAGCAAGTTTTATTTAAAAACTTTATCTACTAATGTACGATGCATTTCACTTTCTGATTACTTTATTTGGAGATGCATAAGATAATTACAAGGAAAGGTAATAGCATAAGTCGTTTAATTGCTGCTTAAATAATTTCAGTGTTTATTGTGTTGAAACTAGAGTCAAACCTAAAATTAGAGATAAGAGCCTGGCTGAGCAGATGACTTGAAAAGATAATTCATGGAAATCAGACTGTCGGACAATTAGTATCTTAAATGAAAAGAATATTATGAGTGTAGTGCAATCAATTTTTATTGCATTAACTATGATACTTTAAAACGATTCTTCTAGATGAGCTTCAAAACTGAAAATTAACAATCATTGTTTCCTTTTTAAAAAGATACATTCTTTTCCAAAAAAAATCGAAGCACCATGAAGGAAAGGGTTGTTTTTTGATGAAACTGAATATGTGTATAGCTCATACAATAATAAAATGGTTAAAAAATCAAGGTCGTAGTACCTGCTCACAGCTCAATCACCCATTGAGTGTTCAAATTAGTTGTTGGTCGAACCGCCCCTGATGGCAATGCGTGCTTGAATTCGTGTAGGCAAGGAGTGGTAGAAGTTCCTAATGTCATCCTGCGACACCTTCTGCCAAGCATTCATCAATTGTCGCTCCAGATCTTCGATATTTTGCGGTGCCCGAATCTGGCGGCCTATCATGTCCCAGGTATGCTCAATTGGTGAAAGGTCTGGTGAATTTGTTGGCCAAGGCAGAGTATCAACTGCACGAAGACAGTCCAGTGATATGCGAGCGGTATGTGACCTGGCATTATCTTGTTGGAAAATGGCCCCAGGAGAACTTGCCATAAAGGGTAATGCAACCGGCCTCAGGATGATATCAGTATATCGTTGAGCTGTTAAATATGTACGGAGGATGACTAAAGATAACCTGCTGTCATAAGAAATAGCGCCCCAAACCATCACACTAGGGGTTATGGCTGTATGCCTTTGTAAAACAAAGGCTGATTGGGACCGCTGGCCTTGTCCTCTCCAGACACGAACACGTTGGTCATCTGCTTTAAGAGTGACACGGGATTCATCGCTGAACACTATACGATGCCAGTTTGATGGCAGCCATGATGATCGGCTGCGACACCACTACAGACGATTCCGCCGATGTTATGGGGTCAAAGGCAAACGTCTTAGGCCTCTGTGAGCGCAACCCTGCCTCAGACTAGCGCCGTGAGATGGTGAACGGTACCACGGGAGGTTATAGACGTGGCTGTAATGCGTTGAATAGTCGACAATGATACCATTGGAGCGGTTCGGGCCTGGCGACCAATCATCCTATCTTGCTTCGCATTTCTGCTCCTTACACTTTCAGAGCCTTCATTTCGTCGGCAATTTCCTTGTCGCAACCATTGCGGCCAACATCTTTGCACAGCAGTGTCTGTACGCTGCAGGTGGCGGCCTGTTGCTCGGTATGACCACCCAGCTTCACGTAACACTACAATGCGACCACGTTCGAAGTCGTTTAGTTGTCTGTAAGGTCTTCGATATCGTCGTAATGGCATCTTTAATTGCTTCTTTACGGAATTACAGTGGCAGCAACAAAGAAAGATAAATTTTCCGCCTCTGTTACTGGTATAATACTTTGCGAATTGCGCGCTACGATCGCAATTCCTGTTCATTTGCCTTGAAGCTTTGATCACTTTCATGGTCGATCACGATGTTTTTGCATACCAAATTTCGTCACTATCGCAAAAGTCCTTCTTGGTGCTTCGATTTTTTTGCAAAAGGGTGTATTTCAAATTTTTCATAGCTAATTTGGTGCACCACTGGGCCGTTCACCTGAGGTAAATGCCTCACTTGGCTTTATCTCAGCTCTTCTTCCTACTCTTACTAACACGTTTCATATGATCCTTGGTTCATCACATGGAAGATTATGAAAAAAACTAAACGAAACCGTTTTCCTTCTGAAATAAAAGTAAAATATTTGTATTAAAGTCAGCGCCAATTAAATTTAGCTATAACAATTTGTTAAAGTGTTGAATTACTTTGGCAAGGAAAAAAGAACCATATGTGAATTAGCTGAATGTTGGACTACGTTTAGATACCAATGAAAAGAGCCATGCCCAGATATTTTTACACCTGGGGCAATGATATAAACGCGCCCTCCTACAATGCAGACAAATTGACCATAGTGAACCTTTTGTAGTAAACGCTTCCCTCAAACGGCCCCTCTGAAATTTACTTGTATTTCTGAGAACGTAAATAAAGATTAACGCTGAACGTTACCTTTCTAAAGTAACAAAGTCTAGAGAAACGTTTTGCACAGGTCACAATCATCTGGAATCATGGGTAATATCTTAGAAGAAATCCAAGGCATATGAATATATTTTATATTCTATGTAAACGCAACGCATTGATTTTTTTAAATATTTTATTTTTCTCCGAGTGGCAACGAAAGATTATTATGATGGAAGCCGAGCTGAACGATAACATTTTTATGAAGCGCGCATAGTAATCTTCTATTTTTTTAGTTGTACCATTTCAATGATATGTAAGTAAGGCGCGAATAAAAATTTTTTTACGTAAGTGCAGATTGTTTAACAGTTTTAAAGAAAGTATCTAACATCTCAGAACTGGGATTGACAAGGATTATTACCAAGGATTTAATAACGTATTGCCTGAATGTACGTTAAGCCAAAATTTGGAAGCTCGCCAAAAGCGAAAGTAGAAAGGTACGTGCATTTATAAAGTGTTTATATTACGTCTAAACGGAATTAAATGGAAAGAGCTAGGTATAACTCTTGTATTATTATCTGAAAATTAAAGTCTAAGATGGCTTATTTCGCAAAGAGGAAGAAATGTGGCTTAAAGGAATTTGCCTTAGAACTTGACGTAAATGTACCTTCTGATATTAAAATTGTAGGCTTAAGGGATATGGTTTTGAATAGTAAGAACCATAACGAAAAATTTACTAAACAAATGCTAGATAGAATTATAAATGATCGTTTAAACAGGGTAAAGCTGGAAATTTTAGAAAAAGAAAGAACATTTGAACTCGAAATGTTGAAAGTAGAAGCGGGAATCAGAAGTAGCAATGTAAATGATTCTGTTCCTTCCAATGTTAGAAGTAGATGTTAGAAGTAATTTTTGTGGTAAGAGTAAATTAATGCATAAGTATGAATTGAGTGAAGGGGATATAAGTTTTTATTTAGTCTTATTTCAGAGACAAGCACGATGTATTGAGTTGGAAGAACAAAATTGGGTTTCTCAGCTGTTTGTGAAATAACTCAATTAATTGCCCGTGAACCAGAAGAAAAAGCTAACGACTATAAGCACGTTAAACAACTGCCATTGAGAAAATTTAAGTTAAGCCTTGAACAATTTTTGCAAAAGTTCGTTGATCATATTAAAACGTTGCGTAATACGTGGAGGCACTTCACGTTTCAATTAAAAAATTACTTTGAAGAGTGGCTTGCTGGATTAAATGTAACAGATTTTGACTCTTTAAAACAGCTTATTATTGGGGACCAATTAAAGAAAATGGTCCCAGCTGCTATACGAGATCATTTCATTGATGATTGGTCTAAATTAATTAATCATGAAGAGATGAAAAACTAGAGGAATAGGAAAATATTCGAGCAGGGATGAAAGTACTTCAAGTAGAAAATGAAACTTTTAGGCATAATGTTAAGCCTAAATTTGGTTCTAAATTTTATAAGGTATCCTGTAATAAGTATTCAAGACCAAGAAATATTAACGATTCTGTGCAGACAGATAGTAATTTCAAAGTGGGTTTTAAAAACAGTTTTGATAATAAATACAATTTGGGAGATAAATTTTATAAAATAGACGAAAGGAAAAGAGAATATACATTGCTGGCCACCGCAAATGCAACACCCTGAAGGAAGCATGCAAATAACATGAAATTTACAACATTAGCGGAGGTGAGATATGCAAATAATTAGCATTTCAGCGCAGACGCATATTACGCGCGCCTGTGGCGCCACTTCAAAGCGCTATTTAAGACTTGGAGTTTTCGACGATTTCAAGTTCGGCAATTGTGTTTTTCTTGTGTTTTTTTCAAAAAAAAAAAACCGATCAACTATGCCTTGTAGTAAACAGCGGTCATCGTTTGATCAAGTATCCGAGCTCGGCAGAGGAAGGATAGTGGCCTACCGAGAATGTGGATTATCTTTCAGGGAAATCGGTAGTCGTGTTAGACGAAACCAAACAACTGTAATGCGGATATGTGACCGTTGGATGCAGGAGGGTACGACGGACCGACGTGTTCGATGGAATCCACCTCAGTGCACCACTTCACGTGATGACAGGAACATTGTTGTGCGCATGGCAGTGACGGATCGCTCAGTCACATCACGAACCATAGCACAGCACATTCAGTCTGTAACGCATAATCCAGTGTCTGCGCGTACCATTCGACGCCGTTTACAGCAGAGTGGTCTGTCCGCAAGACGTCCATTGCTTCGTCTACCCTTGACGCAGAACCACAGACGTCTCCTCCGCCAATGGTGCGATGACAGAAGGATGTGGACGGCAGAATGGAATGAAATTGTGTTTACTGGCCAGTCACGCTTCTGTCTGCTACACCACGATGGTCGGATTCGACTCTGGAGAAACCGTGGAGAGAGGATGCTGAAAAGCTGCGTTATGCACCGTCACACTGGTCCTTCACCGGGTATTATGGTATGGGGTGGTATTGGATATCACTCTCGCACTACTCTAGTACGCATTGCCGGTACTTTAAACAGCCAGCGTTACATCTCCGAGGTTTTGGAGCCAGTTGTCCTTCCTTACCTTCAGGGTTTGCCCACAGCCATATTTCAACAGGATAATGAGCGACCACACGTGGCATGCATTGTCCAAGGGTTCTTCGCCATTCGCCAGAATGAATTGCTTCCCTGGCTGGCTCGCTCTCCGGATCTTTCCCAGAGAGAAAACATGTGGTCCATGGGTGCTGAACGATTGACCCAGATTACATCCCAAGCTGCCACACCAGATCAACTTCGGCAACGTGTGGAAGCTGCTTAGTCTGCTGTACCCCAAGAACACATCCAAAGTCTGCCAGAGAGAAAACAAGAAGTCTTAGATTTGATAAAGAGTATCGAAATTGTTTTGCATTAAGTATGGACAATTAGTTTGTACAAACTTAAGAGAGATGGATATTAAAGAAATTGAAGGAAATAAACCTGTTTGCATGAAGTCGTATAAAACCAACGCCGAGGAGCGTACTTCTATAAAGAAGATAATAAATGAATGGAAGAAATATGGAATTGTTACTGAAACATGATCTCCGTATTCTAGCCCAGTATTCCTGATAAGGAAACGGATAGGTGAACTACAATTAGTGGTAGATTACAGAAAGTTGAATTCGCAAACTGTTAACGATAAATTTCGTTTCCCTAGGATAGATGATTCTTGAATGTCTTAGCGAATGTAAAGTTTTCACTATATTGGACTTAGCTCATGGATATCTACAGATTTCTTTAACTGGAGAAGCGAAACTGAAAACCGCTTTCATCACTCCAGATGATACTGGTCAATTTGAACGTATGATCTTTGCGTTAGCTAACGCTCCTGCAGAATTTCAGAGACTTATGACTCAAGTTTTGGGTCCATTGTTTAATAAAGAAGGATTATGCTATTTGGATGACATATTAATTCCAGCTAAATCATGGAAAGAAATGACGGAAAAACATAGAAAAGTGTTTGATAGATTGAGAAAAGCAAAGCTGACATTGAAACTGACAAAATGCGAATTTGGAAAAGGCCGGCAAATGTGCATTCACAAAGGTCTATTAGGCATGGTCAGGTCTTATTATGACTGCTGAAAGTACAGATACAGATAGAGAGGAACATGGGTCGTATAGTCCCGCTGCGCTAACCGTACAGTTCAACCCCAATTTCGAGAGAGAACACCGCAAGAGTGGGCCGCGAGCTTCCCACCCTCTCTTTTCCTACCTCCAACCTATTGAGGGGAGTTTCGGCTTTATTTTGATCGACCCCTTGCCACATAAACACTTATACACTTACAAACATTCATGCCTTCGAAACTCGAACCCGGGCCTATCGGTTCGGTAATCAGCGTCACTAACCATTATACTGGTTGGGCGGCCACCGCTAATGCTAGGGAAGCAACCGGTTATATGACGGCACAGGAATAAACATACGGAACACCATACGGTAATACGGATACTGTCTGATGATGTTACGAGACAGCATATGGTGATGCAGATACTGTCTGTATTGTTACTGATACAGTGTAGCATCCTTCAGATGCTCCGTGAAAACTTTTCAAAACATTTTCTTGTAGTTATTTATAAAGACTTTTTCATAAAACATTTTGCTCACAAATATTTTGACCTTGTTCCGAAATGTATTCGACAGTATTGTTGATTTTGTGATGAAATTTTGGATTCTTTATAATATATGTTCGAAATTCGAGTTTGTTTGTAGCTGCTCTAACTCTATGATGTGCTTGTGATAATGGGCATGAGAAGAGGTAGTGTTCTGGAGATTCTGTTTCGCTGCAAGCACAGTTATCTGAAAACGAGATATTTCTCTCGCAATAATAAGTTTGGAAGAATTCATGTCCAAATAGGAATTCATTTAAACCGGGGTTATTGTGACAGCTTTTCCTGTTTATTTATATTGATTAATTCATGTGTTCTCCTGCCTTGGGGAATACAGATCCATTCATTCTACCAGATTTGATTTATTTTCTTCTGCGCTTCTCATGCCATCTTTATGCCTCTGATACGAGCCAATTATCCATGACGATGGCGCCCTAAAGCATGATACAGCATTGTCGAGCTCCATGGCGTTCAAAGTCGTAGAAAGGCTGGACCTCTCTCCACACTCTTACTTGACGACTGCCGTTTGGGCAAACAGAAGAGAGACCTGTCGTCCTATACCATTCAGTTGTCCAATTGACCATTGTCATCGCTGCTTTGGAGGCTTTGCTTCAGTGGAAGTCTTCGTAAAGGGTCATAACTGCAAGCCGCTTTCGAGCAATTATTTGAAAGCTGTTTTTGCTGATATTGAAGCTTTCAAAACTTGCACAAATTTGACAATCGTTATTTGTGGGGCCACCGCCACAGTCTTATGGATGCGTCTCTCTATGCGTGCTGACGTCCATCGAAGTGCCTCAGTACCCCCATCATAATTCACATTCCCTTCTTCAATCTGTCTTCTCCAGATTATTTGCACAGTGGACTCATGAAGGTATTTTTCAGCTGCAATGCGATTCATGAACTAACTAGCCGTTTGTTCAAGTAAAGCGAAACCCTTCGTGAACACGCCTGATTGCAGAAACTGACTTCGGCATCATCTGCCAGGCATTTCTTCAAACACACGTGTCTTTTTGAGATGAAAAACGGGTTTTTCACGGTAACAGACAGTACCAGCTGTTGATTTATATCAAGTTTCCCTCTCTTTTCTCTCATTAACTTATGGTATGAAAAAATTTCATTTTAGATCATTGCATAAATCATTCACCTGCATATTCCCTGCAACTTTCATAATTATGAAATAAAATTTTAGTCGTACTTCCTGCTCGAAGTGCATTTGTTTGCTTGCCTTATTCAATACGACAAAAAGTATGGTTAAGCCTTTTATCTGCCTAAAGAGAAAAATGCGTCAGTAAAGAAACCTGTAAGGTAAAAGAAAATTCGTATTTGCGTTAAGCATGGATAAAATCACGAAGCCACCCATGCAGCCACTCTGTTTTTCTAGATTCGAAATAAGTTTAATCCCTGTATTAAACGTACAATTATTACAGTTGACTGAAAAAAGTTCTTTATCTCTTCCATTTCTTGCAGTATTAAATTCCATGCACATAATATATAACCCTTAAGGGGAGGCTTCTTGAAAAACTACTTTCTTCTGTCAACCACTTCCCTAAACTATTACCTTTACTCTGTGCGCGAGTCATCGCATTTTGCTTAATTCATTGTGAGATCAAGAGATAACACAAAAAAGTAAAATATTAACTTTATTTTCTTATCGCTGATGAGTTAAAATGTTACAAAGCAAAAGTAAAATCTCCTTCACTTATGGCCACTGGCTGGAACGTACAACTTGCTACAACCCCAATGATAATACTAAAAGCTACAATATCAACTGGGTCGAGCCACCTTAACTCTAACAAAGTTCACGCTTTACAAACTCATGGCGAATGTCAGGCTTTCGGGTTTAACTTTATCGGCGACTTCCTTCTAAACACGCAAACAGACGGTGGCAGCTACAGCCAAGTCATGCCGATTACGATTCTTCCTCTGAACTTTTAAACTACGCCGCTTGTCATAAAATCTACAAACACCTCGGGACTGAGTGAGCACGTGACAGAAGGAGGCATAAAAGAAAGGTTTAAAATCCTAATTCTTAAATAATAATTAAATCTTAATTGCCAATTTTGAATAAAATGTCGCAGACATACATGAAAACTTAAAACAGATTATTTTCAGCCCATTGCAGTGATTCATTACTTGATATTTTATATAAATTTGATGCATTTATTAAATGTTTTAAAGACTAAAAACGAAGTCAAAATCATACAAAATAAGTTATAATCATTGTTTTGTCTCACACACTTAAATAAGTTCTTGATTTGATATGGTTAACTGAATAAAAACAAAGGTTAAGTTATTCAATTATGGCAAAGCATACGAGGGCTATCTGCCTAAAGGTAGGGATGCCTTCGTGGAGGACTGTTTAAGGGAAACTGGATCGTATACACGTTACACATGGGGAAAACCGCGAAAGCGCCCATGCAGCCAGCCCGTTCGCGGCATTCGAACCTCGGACCGAAGTACCACTGTTCAGCGTCTTTACCGTTCGGCCGCTGGTGGGTCTAAAAACAAAGGACGATCTTTCTAGAGAGACTACCTTAATGGAAAACTTTCTAAGTGATACTAGTTCATACTTACGCTACATAAGAATTTATTTCATTTAACAGGTTATTCCAAAGTACACTACAGCTATCTGTCTAATGGGAGAAATGTCTTCGAGGAGGATTTTGTGTGAGAAACTGCTTCGTATTCATATCACCCAAGGAGAACATTAGGAAAACCTTTGGTACCGGTATTTCATGATCTTATCCGCTCAGCCGCTGGCACGCAAATAAGCACAATTACGTAAAAAATAATATTAGGAAAATAAGTACAAATAAATACTTTGATTATAATTATTTCGTAATATCCTTAGTTATTAGAGTGCTACCGAAGTTTTTTCAGCACAATATTTATTTTTATAAAACTTGCCAATAAAGAAAGACATTAATTTTCATTATAGTTATTCTTTCCAGAACAATGCTTATTTAATACTATCGTTATTACCGATATTCTGTGTATTAGGTATATTGTTTTTCTGTGTATTAGGTATATTGTCAGCGGTATTGGTGAAAATCGATACTTCTGCAGTTTTTAATGTCTCTTGTCTAGGAATTAGTAGGAAAGGTTTGTTTTTATTCTTCCACAAAAAAATTCATAATTTTAAAACCTTCTTTTATATTTATTTATTATTTTTACACTAGATAATTCATGTTATTGACGTATGGTAAACGATAGAAAGCTCAGGAAAGGCGAATAATGCCTTACCTAATCTCATTACTTTCCAGTCTTTACAGGAAACAAGTAGTTCTGACAGAAATTAAATATGGATAAAGCAGGAAGAAAACTCCAAGAATGCGACTCGTTCAGTGGTAGAAATTATAATAAAAGCTAGATCAAGAAACTCATAATGAGATATATTTCATTTTCAAAAAACCTTAAATAATGTTCTGATGCAATTCCAATGGATTTTAATACGTTAGGTTCTTGCTGAAATAAACTCTAAGTGAGAGTCACGTCATTCAAAATTCAGTTTATGGAGTTTGAAAAGCATGCTATGCTGAATTTACACCAATCTGACCTCGTGTGGGATTTTATTTAGTCTGGAACTAGTAATTACACTGTTAAAAATTTGGTTCAAGGTTTCACCAAATTATGGTACTGAAAAAGCTGCAATCAAAAGATGGTAAAACATTGATCCATTATTTGGTGCTTTGGTTGAACCATTATTTGGTAATATGCGGGGGGTTGAGCCATGAATTGCGGATACATTGAACCATGAATTAGGAATACGTTAAATACTAATTGGAATTATATTACATAGATTGGGAATAACCTTAAAGCATTAATTATAATTATGTTTACCATTAACTGTATAGGAAGTTATTTAAGAGCTCAGGCATAAAACTTCATATTAACCATTTTATGCTGCTCCTTCTTCTGGTATTTTTTTAATTTAATTACTGCTATGGCTATGACTCCTTCTCCTGGTATTATTTATTCAATACAGCTATGGGTAAGCATTTATTGTTTATGCAGATAAGCATACCTGTGACAATAATTATTGGCAGTTTGGCTACCATGGCAATCTGGTTGATTTGTTTAAGATTACGATTCAATTCTGAGAAAATGGCAGTATATAATATGTATCATTCAATTACATGCTTCTAATATTTTACCATGTACTATATAAACAAAATATTTTTGCGAAATTAAGTGCCTTACACACCAATATAAAAAGCTAAAATATAACTGCTCATTGCATGAGCTGAATTTCAATAAAAATTCGTGTTTGATATATATGTACCTTCACTTGTAAATTAAGTTGCATTGATTATAATTATTACCTGTGTTGTTTAATTCCACTAAATATACCCTGCACGCATTAGAAAAGCAGATCTAACATTTTCATGAAACGTTCTTAAATCATTTTCATGCAAGTTTCTAGATTTATTTTACATCCTCATGTGAAAATCTGTAAACAAGTAGATTTCTTGTTTAATATTAATTTTATCCCGTTATAGAAGTGGATTCTAATGATTTGTTATAGTTTGCCTTGAAAATAATCTTTAAATAGTACAACTAAATCACAGCCTTTATCTCTATTGATTTGCTATTCTACAGACATGCATAGCTGCGAGAATAGATTTAAGCTCTTCAGTATTTAAACTCAAAAGAGAAATAGAAAGAGAAATAAAATTGAAAATATACATTGTTCCTATGTGTAATTAACAGATATTGGTATTTAATTGATTATTATTAGATATAAAAATTATTCTATGCATAATTCTTATTCTGATTCACATTCCATGACACTTACATTTAAAATCTGGAGATTCGGTCGAAGAGTTTGCTAGGATCTGTAAAATTTCCCTTGCCCACTCCCCAAATAAAAAGAAATTTTACTTGCAGTTTTCTCAGCACAAGCTTCTAAACCCTAAAATTTTTTTAAATTTTCATTAATGGTAATTTTTCATTTACGGTATGTTAAAATGTAACATAAAGTATGATAAGATGTAATCTGTACGTACCTATGTAACAAAGAAAATTTTACAAAGCTATTCAAATTGTTCAATTCATTCAAATGCAAATTCCATTTTTTTGCAGACTAAATGTATTCCTTCGTAACACGTCATACAGAAACGTAAACATTTAGTAAAAAATAAGTTAGAGAAAAGTATAAGCTTAAAATCATGACCGCAAAGTCTTAAAGAAGAACATATTTAAATCAACACAGAGAAATTTTGTGGAACTGCTACATAAAATTAAACACTTAAGAAATATTTTACACTGAATGTTGCACAGACATACCTTAACAAATTACGTCACTTATATTCTGCTTAAGAAATTTAGTTTAAGAACATGACGTTACTCATATGACCTGTCAAATGATGATGTATATTTTATGCATATTTTAATCATTATTTTTTAGAATTTAATAACAAGTACTTCTGAATAATTAGAATGCATTATTATGCTTATATAGAAACAGTATATACATCAATAAAAATTTTCGAACTTGAAGCATTTAGTTGTATGAAATAAGTAAGATAAATTTACTTGTAAAGCACGTGTGATATTTATAGTAACTTATTATATTAACAGAAAGCATTTTGCAGGTTCACATTCTAGATTACTTCAACCAATAAATCTCAGAAAGAAGAAATGCATGCCGCAGTCATTTTTAATACCTTTATGAAAAGTTTTCTAAAATTCCTGTATGGCATTGAACAGCATCATGAAACCCAAATTTAGAATTTTTTATTTAATAATTTTACTTGTGGTAGTCTTATATACACAGTAACCAGTCCTTGCTGTTCAGGATCACAGAAAGCAGGGATGGATGCAGCAGTCATTTTAATAACTTTGTGAAAACTTTTCTGAAACTTCTATAGGGCATCGAACAGCATCATGAAACACAAATTTAGAATTTTTTATTTAATAGTTTAATTGTGGTAGGCTTATATACGCAGTAACTAGTTCTTGCTGTTCGAGATCATTAGAACAGACAGTCATACAACGCATGATACTCAGCATTAGGTTTCAAAGTAATCTCCATCAGCATAGCTCTCAAAGTAATCTCCATCAGCATAGCTCTCAAAGTAATCTCCATCAGCATAGCTCTCAAAGTAATCTCCATCTTTTGCTAATGCCCTGGCAATAAAACTTGGAGATCTTGGATGCAAAAAAATCCATGAGCGCTCGTTACAAATCTACCTCATTGTAGAAGGATTTCTCATAGAAGTAGTTGTACCGGGAAATCAAACTGGTGGTAGTTTGTGGGCATTAGGTCCGACAAGCACAGGGTATCAGCACAGTGTATCTGGCTTAGTATATCAAGCACAGTGTATCAAGTATCAGTGTATAAAGCACAGTGTATCAAGTATCAATGTATAAAGCACAGTGTATCAAGTATCAGTGTATAAAGCATAGTGTATCAAGCACAGTGTATCAAGATCAAAGACGATTGAGCTCCTAATGCATCACTTGGTGACTAGTTCAACTTATATGCAGAGGTAGTCTTTGAGGTGTGAAGTACAGCGTCAAGAAGTCAGAACCTATGTTTGGAAGTCTTAGAAATGTTTTACTAGACCAACATCTTTTAGATACTATTTGTAATCTATTCCATCATCAGTGGGAACCTAAATATAGAAGAAGTATTAACACACAGCTACATAATATCATGCATTATCTAATTTATTATTTTGTATTTATTTTCCTTTCATAATTCTCACCTACATATCATGACTGATGTTACAATTATAATTTATAACAACAGTATGCAATATAATTGCAATGCCACATGACAAAAATGACAAGAGCATCATAATATATTAAATTTAATTAACAAAAACTTATATATTCCTTTTTGATCAGTTATTTGAATACAGCAAGCTGCTCAATTGCTATCTGACTAAGGGTATGTGTGTTTTCGTGGGGAAAATGGGTTGCATTCATGTTACACATGGGATAAACCAAACATGCATTCAGTCTGTTTGTATGGGTTCAAACCTGTGTCCAACCTGTTAAACAATCTCAACCACACGATTACTGGTAGTATTATGTTCATTTTACTTTCTAACCAATAGCTATAGACGAAGTAACAGATAAGGATAAAAAGGAAGATGCAATGAAAAACAATTTTTGTCAAATACTGGGACTGAATACCAAATATTTGGCTAGCCGAGCATCAGTATTTTGATACATTCAAAATTCTATTAAAACAATAAGAAAAGGCATTTTCTGGCTATGCCCGTCCCTCTCCACACCGAAGAAGGCACAAAAAAGTACTGATGGGGCAACGCACCATATCGCCAAAACATATTTATGTACTTGTTATTATGGAAACGTCTTGGTGTTCGTAAACCGCACAGTCTACCGGTCTGCTTTTAGCATAGTGTGCACTCCATCGGTGTTTAAAAAATCAAATATGTAATTTACACACTACATTACATTAATATACATACACACCTAAAGATACATTTATTAAAAAATTTCAAAATATTAAGCATTGAAAAATTACAAAACATTAAGAAAATTAGGTGGACCGCATGCTATACCGGCACCAAAGTGTTTATTCTATTAATTGTAAACCTACAGTGTCTCCCAAATGTATTTATGTGGCTATTTAAGTGTTCCCATGGTATCCCCCAAATGGCTTTCCCCTTCTCCAGACATTTCACCGGTACAACGGCAGATTATGATAACTTCTATAAGAATTTCAGCATTTTAGCATAGCGGTGAATTGCATAGTGCCGTTTCCTTCGTCTTCGGCGAAATCTCAAATTTAGCTTTCCAGGCGCATATAGCATAATGAGGCTTGATTAAAGTCATCATGTGCTTTTTCTTTTGATTTGTGTCATTTTAGGAATCTGATGGCCTGGTTGCTCAAGTTGTGAAGCTTATGGAATTGTCCGATGTTTACTTCAGCGAAAGCAGATCGCTGTGTACATGGAAAAATAGGAAGCACGGGATGCATCTTTGAACTAGACTTAAAGATATTCAAAGAAACGTCTATCTCCAAACTCAGCAATCAATTTTCGACTTTTTGTAGGGGGGCGGATAATCAGAAAGTATCAAAAAGTCTTTAAAAACCTATGCGCCATATTACATTGAATTGTAAAATAAGAATAATATAACTTAAAGAACTAAAAAGAGAGAAGCTAGGTCTTGGAAAAATTTTTCTTATCATTTACAGCAGGGGTTTTCAAGTTTTTTCTTATATTAACCCTTTTAAAAGAATGGTTTTCTTCATCGAACCCCTTACATTTTCCGTATAATATATAGTATATAGCATAATCAAAATACAAATAATTGCACGTAAATAACTTAATAATAATTAAACTGAAATTATGAGCACAAATTTTTAAAAATGGTTTATGTTTTATTATTTTTTGTATTATTTTTAATTTTAAAAATATAAACAAGTTTTCCGAAAAAAATCGCAGTTTTTAGTTGCACAAAGTTTCGATTTTAATTGCACAAAAATTCTATTAATTAATGCGATGGCTGTGCTTGATTTATTGATGTATTTTTTATAACATTTGGTATAAAACTGGTTAATTCTTAAATCACCTCCATCAGAAATATCCAAACTGTTTCTTGTTTTCCATAGTAAGTTACTGACTTGACTCGAGCCTACTTATGCTAGGTAAGAAAAGGCAAAAAGCAGTGCTGGTTTGGTTACAACTTTTATTTTTCGATATTTCTCTCGTATGACTTTTAAAATCTAAAACTTGGCATACAGATGCACATTTATAATCAATGGAATCTTGACTATGATGATTAATTGCCACTGCGTATTCGGCTATAGATTCCCAAATTTTCATTGACCCCTTATAAAATTTTGACGACCCCCAGGGGGTCACTACTGATTCCACGGGGACCCTTGATATAGTGATGTGACTGCAAAAAGCATCGTTAACTAAGAAAGTGGAGTAAAAAATTTTCGAAAATGCAATCAATTAATATACTGCCATATTTACAACTAACAAAACGGTGTATGAAGAAATAAATTTAGCTCATATTTTAATCGCTTGGAAATAATTATTTATATTTTTAAACAATCGAATTTCGTTTTGCAGAAGATTTAAACAGATATAAAAACAATCCCAATAGCACCTCTTAATCATTTCAGAATGAAAAAAAAGTCTCATAATTGTTATTACTTTAAATACACTCACTTCCAAAAGTTAAGCACGGAGAGGAAAATGCTAATTTCCGGAAGCCAATCAGAATTGAAGAGGTAGATGGAAGTATGCAAATATGTTAGGTAACAGCGAATCGCGCTTTCATGTCAAGAAATAGGCAAAAAAGGCAGTCTAAGAAGCCAGCTTTATGAAGGGTTACAGAAGTTGATTCTAAGTGCTGATAGAAGGTGTTTAAAACTTTCGTACAATATGTTTTCAAGACATAAGGTGTTTCTATGACTTCCAGAAGACGAATGGAAGATTCTGAGCGCTGGCGTGCTGTGGGGCGCATTGAAGCAGGACGGTCAATCACAGATGTTGTTGTTTTCTTCGGCGTTCATCATTCTGTAATGTCACGTTTATGAAAACAATTACAAACCACACAGACAGTTGTCCGAAGGCCCGTAGCCGGTCCCCCAAGCGTTACAATCTCCGCGGAAGATCGATATATTGCTATTGTAGCCAAGTGGAATCGCAGAGCGACCTCCACACGTGTGACATCCATGGTTACAGCGTTCATTGGTAAGGCGATATCTGCAGCTACTGTACGCCGAAGATTATATATGAGTGGACTGTACGCCCGGGTACCTCGAGTTTGTGTTCCTCTATCCATCCAATCAAGAACTGCACGATTACATTGGTGCCGAGAACATGTCAATTGGAATGTGTCTGACTGGGGCAATGTCATGTTTACTGATGAGTCAAGATTTGCTCTGGAGGCAGATGACAAGCGTATAAGGATATGGTGTGAACAACGAACACGCAATCAGTCCAAAAACATCACAGAAAATTACGCATTCCGAGGCGGAAGCATTATGGTGTGAGCAGGGATTTCATTAGGATATCGCAGTGACCTGCACATCTTTAAACGGGGTTCTTTCACGGCTGTCCGGTATCGAGATAACGTCCTAGAACCCATTGTGAGATTGTACGCTGCAGCAGTTGGACCTACTTTTGTTTTAATGGACGATAAAGCACCTTCCCATAGAGCTGACACCGTCGATGACTACCTGGAGAGTGAAGGGATTGCGCGTATGGCGTGGCTAGCATATTCGCCCGACCTTAATCCCATTAAAAATCTTTGGGATGCTCTTGGCCGTGCTGTATCTTCACTTTTCCCACCTCCGGCCACTCTTATTGAGCTGGAAACTGCTGTACAAGAAGAATGGCGATTGCTTAATTCTGCGCTAGTTGACCACCTAATTGAAAGCATGGTCACAAGGTGTAAACTTTGTATACAGATGAGGAGGAGGATCACATACCCTATTAATGCTCTTTTTTTCATTTTATGCTGTTTATTTTCACTTTATACATAATTCTGTTTAAGTCTCCAGTAAGTCATTATCTGATAACTTACAAATATTTAACATTATTTTCGTTTCTGTATATAATTATTGATTTCGTTTTATGCTTAAATATATATGCTACTTTCCTGCCGAATTTTGTGTCAATCAAAGCAGTATTTGTTGATTTTTTTGCATTTTACATCTTCGTGCTTAACTTTTGGAAGTGAGTGCACATGATTTTAATTGATAAATGTTTAAATTACATACAAAGTTTGAACTTTATTGGAAAAACTACGGATTATGTTATTTGTTAAAATCGGAAACCATTCTGCAAAGTATTTTCCGTTCTACCTAAACCTATGAAGAAAGATGATTTTGCAGAATTATCAGTGGAGTTAAGAAATCAATATTGTTGTCATTTCAGCTCTGAAAAATACTACCAGTTTGGAAAAATCATAAAATCTTACGAAATTCAACTAATTTACATTGTATCTTTGCAAAATCAGAGATTGGGATAAAATATGAATATCTTAAGTAAAACAGAAATTTATTCCCAATTTAACAGAGAAAATGCACAGAATTTCTTAAATTTCAACTTTTGCGACAATCTGTTGCTAAGCTGAATCAGTATTTCGTGCAAAATCTGTAAATTTTTGGCATTTTTGTAGCAGCTTGGTGCAGCAATCATAACAGTATGTATTAATAAACATAAGTGCTCAAGTTCAATGTATGCTGTTATATAAAGAAGAAAAAACAGAAAATTTTTAAACACCATTTTTGGCCAAATAACCATACATTCAAATAGAATGGCTAAATAACAAAATTCAATGCATCGTTACAAAAAAATCTCGTAAAAAAGGGAAAATATGGATAATATTTCAAAAAGAGCAGAATCCCACTTGTTTCGGTAACACATACTAAGTCAAGACTCCTTTGCAGAACTAAGCTACTTATCGCTATGTCTAGGTAAGCAAACTGAAACGTACTAAAGGTGTATAGGACCTTTTTATTAAGAACTCAAATAAACTGAATAGAAGGCACTCCTGGTGCTTACAAAACCAGCCAGCATTTCTGGAGTGAAATCAAAAAGTAGATTTTAAATTAAAACTAAATCTTAGGTAAAGGCTACGTAGATATAATTAAATGCGCAAGTTGGCTTTAACCTACACCGGCGGGATGGCATAATCAGCAATAATAAAGCAACGCCGTAGGACATAAACACCTGACAATTTTCCCTGCCAGAATTTAAATAATCGCAACGGCAGTCTTTAGCGACCTTGTTAAGATTTTAAATTTTAACACAATCCATCATATCACAATAGCAGCTGATCTCTTTTCCAGCTATCTGAAAGGGAAAATATTTTCGCACAACTTCTTACGAAAATTCCCATCATTTTCCATTCAAAACACTTTATCTGAATTTTTAATTTAATTTCATCAGAACTTTCATGCATTTTCATTTATTCTATAACTAAAATTCTTCCCCACTGCCCTCCAGTAAAATGTACTGACGCTGTATAAGTGGTACAATATAACCATGTAATTCACATCCTACTTGTTAGAAACTTAGACACACTAGACCTCAAAAACACCTTAATTTAGATTTTACTCTAATAGGGGGCATTCTCTACTCGTCATCATCAATTTCGTTTAAATATATAGGACATGCAGGGCTTGGCTAGAAAGGAAAGTACCCGAAATGGGAATTCTAGACGGCCAAGCATTTCGAAAATAAAAATGTTGACGCGGCTGTCGCACCGTATAAGCCATTTACGTTAGCATGTTTGCCAAGCAGCGGTTGGCGTAGCGGTAAGAGCTTGGACTTGTAATTCGATGAACGTGGGTTCGACTACCTCGTGTGGAGACTTTTTTTTTCTTTTTTTCTTTTTCTCAGTTTTTATATTATTCTTTTTCCGTTCGGTTATCACTTCAGAACTTTCTGATGAGATTAGGTTTTCTTCGGCCAAAAGATGCAGACTATAATTCATCGCCGTATTCAATCGTTGCTTCGCTGTAGATGTTATCATCTGGCTCCTGTTCTTTTTCCGTCGACGTTCCAGGCATATCAATAGTTTCACTTTTGTCCGACATTTTCGATTTTTTGACAATACTTGTCTCACAATTTTGTTTCACAAAAATTTCGATATCTTCCAGAATATTCTCACAATATTCTCGCGCACTTCAAGTTACTTGGCCAAGGGCTAGCAAACGAATGAGCTGCCTAGCTAGCTTCGTCCCTAATGGTCAGGGACACCTTTTTTCTACCTGCGCCAAGAATCTATTGTTCGTGTACATTCGCCAGGAGCAAAGAATATGTACTGTTCTATACAGATGTTCTATATGTATGTGTATAGAGGTCCTTTGCCAGGAGCGACTTTCAGGTAAAAACAAATCTTATTGTAAACGACTATTCACGTTTATGGCACATTCTCCAAGGAGGGGAAAATTGCCAATAAAGGAGAAAGAAGAATTCCTGTTTGAACATGTCCGGAAAGTTGACAACTTGGCCATCAGGAGTTCGCACTTTGGGTACTTTCATTTCTAGCAAAGCCCTGCATGTCCTATAAATTTTAGCGAAATCGGTGATGACGAGTAGGGAATGCCCTCTTGTAAGCTGGCTCAGTAATTCTAACCGAAACGTCAAAATCAATTTGAAAAGAAAAGTTATAGTAAGGGTCCAAATCATAATAACTGGTTAATTTAAATAATAACTCTACAACCTTAACGGGATTTCTGATAATCCGTTAAATGGGAGTGCTGATGTTCCTATACTGCAGTAAAAGCTAAAGTACAGGAGCACTAATATAAGTGGCATATCATTCTTTAAGTAATTTCACTCAGCTCAGTTCATTAAACGCAAATCAATATCAGTACGTTGGTTCCTATCATAAATTCAATATTAGGAAATAGGATGAACAGTTTTAAAAACCAGCAGCCCTTTTGAAAAGATATTAATGTCATTAATTCTTCCGTAAAACCTCAGCTGGGTTATTTATAATGTTATTCTTTTTTTTTTATCTCTTGTCTTCAATTCAAGGAAACCATATTGTTGCGTGCGTACGGGTTTTTAATGGATTGAATGCACAAGTCGTTAAAAAGTTAATAAAATTAATTCTTTTCACAAGAAGTAAAACAAAATGCTAAAATATTTCCTCAGAGATATTCGTGCAATATCACAATATCTCACAGTAGTTATATTTTGAACTACTAAAACGTTAAACAGAACTCAATTCAAAACAGAGAAAGCTAATTCGATCTCACCGCGAATTCGCTGCAATCAATAACAGCATTAAGTAAACAACAGCATTTACAACAGCTTAGTTGAGATGCTTTAATCCGGCTTTTATAAGCTCTTTAATCGAGCACGAGAATATTCTGGTAAAATCTGTTTTCTCGATTTTTCTAGATAGCAAAACGAGCTTCTATTTATTAAAATATTAAATGTGCGTATTCTTGTATTTTACATTTTCGGAGTAGCGTTTTCATAAAACTCGTCGCGCGCAGCATTGCACGGGGAAATGAAACAATTCAATTACAATTCTACTAAAAATAGCTAAATAATACAAAATCCGTAGCACTGCCTCCTTCCCAAGGGCTGCACGTCGCGGGCAGTACAATCCCTGGACAGGAAGCCAAACTTACAACTAAGGCATAAATGCAATAATAAGCATTACATTACAATAACAGCATAAATAATAATTTCAATAAGTAACTTTCAACAGATCAAATACTATCAAACGCTAAATACAAATCAAATACTAAATAGAAATCAAATACTATCAAGTACTAAATACAAACCAAATTCAAATCAAATACAAAATTTAGAAACAAAAAGGACCATGGTCTTATACTATTTACAATTATACACACTGCATACTATGGTCATAGTAAAGAGCTAACTTGTCGTAATGAACGACTTTAGGCTTAGAGTTCGATGACTTACGGATCAGAACCACGACGTCGTTCAGCCTATTTAGGGCTGTGTACGAACCATCTCAAGATGACTGTAGTTTCGGACAAAGTCCTTTCCGTCGAGTAGGACTCCAAAACCACAATTTGTCGCCTTCGTTGAAACGATGGTCAGTAGCTCTCCTGTCGTATCAGATGTTCATCTTCTCCGTCGCCAAGTTGACTCGCTGTCGTGCAAAATTGTGCATCACTTCAAACCGGGCCTGGAGATCTTGAATATATTCCTCAGGCGATGAAGGCGTATCCGGAGGACTACCGAACAAGAAATCACAAAGAAGACGAAGGTCACGACCGAAGAGCATCTGAGATGGGGAATAGCCGGTAGGCTCGTGGACAGCACAGGGGTAAGCCTGTAAAAACAGTAGTAACTTCTTGTCCCAGTCCTGTTGGTTTCTGGAAACCACTCATGAGAGGTTGTTAAGGATGATTCGATTAAACCTCTGTACCATACCGTCCGACTGGGGATGTAAAGGCGTCTATGGATTTTGTCAATGCTGAGTAGCTTGCAGAGTTCTTTGATTACAGCAGAGGTAAAATTCTTTCCTTGATCGGAATGTAACTGAAGGGACACTCCGAACCTGGAAATCCAGTGCTGAATCACTACCTCTGCTACCGTTACAGCCTCTTGATCAGAAACAGGATATGCTTCAGGCCACTTGGTGAAGTAATCAATGACAACGAGAATGTATTAGTTGCCATCAGCAGTTCGTGGCAGAGGTCCCAAGATGTCAAAGGCGATACGTTCAAATGGTGCTCCTACATTGTAACATTGCAGCTTGCCTCGGCTGCGTTTCTTCGATCTTTTCCGACCTGCACAGGCATCGCAAGATCGGTACTAATTTTGCACATCATCCTTCGCATTACTCCAGTAGGAGCGCTTATAAACTCTCTGCAAGGTCTTCATTATTCCGAAGTGGCCTCCTGTAGGACTGCTATGTGGTGCTTTAAGGACATCCGGAATCCGGGATCTTGGAAGCATCAGCTGCCATCAGAAAGCCTTTCCATCGTCCGATTCGAATTTCCGGTACAAGACGCCGTTTCGAGTATGGAGTGACGCCCAGAGTGCCCAATATTGTTTTGTTGTAGGACTATAGATCGAAACGTTTTGCCAGGTAGATTTTCTGTTTGAAGATTCCATTAATTCAATTATGGGTATAATATCACGGTCTTCCAGTTGGTGTTTCCTGACTTCTTTGTCATTCCATGGGTCTGGATCAGCCGATGATGTTGATGCTGTAATTTCTCGTGCGACCGGATTAAGCAGCTGGTATTTAACTTCGACCCAGGAACAATATCGGCAGCTTTCTGGGCAAAGTCTTCTAGACAGGGCGTTGGCGTTTCCATGTGATGATTCCTTCCGATGACGGATAGCGATGTCATATTCCTGGAGTCTCTGTATCCACTTGGCAAATAATCTTCAGGATTCTTGAAATTTAAAAGCCAAGTCAACGAATCATGATCCGTGCGGAGTAGGAATTTTTTGCCGTAGAGATAATGATGGAAATGTTCTACGGCTTTAACTATAGCCAGCAATTCTTTCCTGGTGACACAGTAATTCCCCGCTGGTTTTGATAGGCACTTGCTTCAGTAGGCTATGACACGTTCTTGGCCGTTAATTTCTTGGGACAAAACAGCACGGACACTATCATTGCTCTCATCCGTGTCGAGAATAAATGGTTTGTCGAGCTGAGGATACGTCAGATTGGAGCTGATGTTAAAGCTTCCTTCAAGTTGTCAAATGCATCCTCACAATCTTTTCTGCACAAGAACTTTTGTTTGCTTTCTATCAGTTTGTGAAGGGGTCTTGTGACAGAAGAAAATTCCTTCACAAATCTCCTATGGTAGGTGCAAAGAAGCCCCAGGAAACTTCTTAGTTGATGAATATTTTCGAGGCGTCTCCAGTCTTTAACGTCTGACACTTTTCCTGGATCTGTAGACATACCTTCGGCAGAGATGACATGACCGAGGTAAGTCACTTTGTGTCTGAATAATTTGCATTTAGCGGGAGTCAATTTTAAATTGGCTTTTTTCAGTTTCTAAAGCCCCTTTCTAAGATTTCCAAGCTGTTCTTCAAAACTCTTTCCGATAATGATGATGTCATCCAGGTATATCAGACAGGCTTCGTAGGAAAGACCTTTCAAAACAGTTTCCATGAGGCGTTCAAATGCTGCCGGCGCATTACATAGTCCAAACGGCATCACCTTGAACTGCCAAAATCCTTTTCCAGTAGCAACTGCCGTCTTTTCTCCATCATCAGGATGTATTTCTACCTGCCAATACCCACTCTTTAGATCAAGCGTCGAAAACCACTTGCTTCCGAAAGAGTATCCAAAATGTCGTCAATTTTAGGAAGAGTGTTGCTGTCTTTTTCGCAACCTCGTTCAGCCAGCTGTAGTCAACGCAAAATCCAGTTAAACCGTCTTTCCTTTTCTAGCGAAGGCAATGGGAGATGCAAATGGACTTGCTGAAGGTTCGATAACATCGCTTTCTTGCATGCCCTTTAAAAGTGTTCGTAACTCTTCCTGTTTAATAATCGGTAGACGTCTTGGATGTTGCTTGATTGGTGGATGATCACCGGTATCGATTCTGTGTTGCGTCTAATTGGTTCGACCCACGTCAGAAGACGAGCGGAAAAAAACTTCTTCAAGATCTTGAATGACACATTCGGCAGCATTCTTCTCCTCTTCGTTTAATTGCGCATTTTGCAATAACTCTGATGTAATGCTCTCTGAAGACACGGATTCTGGAGTGGTTATGTTTCGTTTAACGCTAGTCACTGGAGTACATGCTACAAGCACTTCACCTTTCTTAATAACTCTCGCCTTTTAAGTTACGTTGGCAACTCTCACCGGGATAAAGGTTCGTGATAGGTCAACGAGTGCTGAGACTACTAGTACTCTTTTTAGGCTGTTATAGTTCTTGGGATATTCTACGATACCGTAGCCGAAATTTCTATTTTTGCTATGAATCCACGGAGTAAAAACTCTGTTCTTGCTGGTATTGTGATAGCTTCTTGAGCTATAATTTTGTGGTTAGATTTCACTCCTTCATCAATAATTCCGAACAGGGCTATGCCATCAGAGGCGAAATGCAGTTTGTTATTTTCAAAGTGCAAGGAAAAATCGCATTTCCTTAGAAAGTCCAATCCTAGTATGTAAGGGTCTGTATATCTGCCACAAATGTCGTGTTAAAGTAGGCGGCACTTCCAAATGTGATGTTAACGTTTACTTTTCCGTCGATGTCGATTTTCTCACCTGACACAGTTTGGAGGGTACCGCAAGGCGGCGTCCAGACGAGTTTGCTTTTCATTTGTTCTGCCACATTTTTTCGAATGGCGGTAAGATTGGCTCCTGTATCGATGGTTATATTACAAGGAACTCCGTTGACGTGTCCCATGATGAAAAGCCCACTACTGCCGCCACTCACTGCAGAAATCTGAAGCGCTGCAAACTGGGCTTTTCATTATCTCTCAACTTCCGCCCCGCGAGATGGCCACTAATTTGTTTGCCTCCTTCTTGATAGGCGCGGTCTTAACTTCCGTGCCCTGGAGTGTTCTGAAGTTTCTTCGTATGCGCCCTTCAGCACCGCAATTCCAGCACTTTACGGTCGGTTTCTCGTCACCGATATTCCGTCTCAAGGCATTCAGTTGTCTGGTTACATCGTCTAGACGAGCAGCCATTTGATCCTCTGGCTTTTGGACTAGAGCAGCTCTGATTGCGTGGCGGTCTCTACAAGTGTCTTGCTGGGCTGCTTCGAATTTCATGGCGTACACTAGAGCGCTTTTCAAGGTCTATGACATCCGCCATTCGCACAGTTTTCTGTATTTCCCGGAAGCCGACGATGAAGTATTGCAGGGGCAGGATTCTCTATTTTTCTGTCGGGCATTCCGAAAAGGCGAGGTGAGATTTTAACATCCGTGACGAGCTCCTGGAGTGTTTTCGTGGGCTTCTGTTGACGGGATTTTAATTGAAGCCTGCTGTAGTCTTTGAAACACTTCTCGCCAAAGCGCAGCTCCAACGCGCCGGATAGAGCTTCGAAGTCTAGTCTCTGGTTTTCTGGAATAGTTAAGAATATTCTTAGCATCTGCTCTCACAGAAGCAACCAGATGACAGGCTTTAGTTTTGGAATCACATTCATTCGCTTCTGCCAATATAGAAAATTGTGTCTTATAAACTTGCCAAGAGGTCTTCCCATCATAAGTAGATAGTTTCAGAGAGGGACGAGTAGGCATCGGTAAAAATTTAAAGCCATCTGTATTGTTCCCTGCCGTTGCTAAGAATTTCTTCAAGGGATCGACTTCTTTGGCGGCCGCAGAAACTCTGTCATCAATTTGTTCTTTGACAGAAGAAATTCATTTTTCAATTTTTCCAACCCTATTTTCGACTGAATCTACTCTTCCTTCCACAGCCTCAAATTTGTTTTCTATTACGCAGGCAACTTCTCGTTTCATTCCCTCTTGACTTGCTTCAATCTTTTCTTGAACAGGTTTCATTTCATCTTTAATATATACTTCCATCTTTTCTTGGACGGCTTTCATCTCTTCTTTAACAGATTCTTGCCCAGCTTTCATCTCTTCTTTAACGAATTTCATCTCTTCTTTAATAGAATCTTTCATGTCTTCTTTAAATGATGCTTGGCCAGCCTCCATCTTTCCTTGGAATGCAGCAAAAGCAGTGACGAGATGTCTCAATTATTCTTCTATCGCTCTTGTGATTGGTATTCAAATCCCACTCCTGACGCGATGCATGCGTAAGGTTTCGTAATGGACTGATTGCACAAGTCGTTAAAAAGTTAATAAAATTTATTCTTTTCACAAGAAGTAAAACAAAATGCTGAAATATTTCCTCAGAGATATTCGCACAATATCACAATATCTCACAATCTCACAGTAGTTATATTTTGAACTACTAAAGCGTTAAACAGAACTCGATTCAAAACAGAGAAAGCTAATTCGATCTCACCGCGAATTTGCTACAATCAATAACAGCACTAAGTAAACAACAACAGTTCGCTTAAAACAACTGAGCTGAGATGTTTTAATCCGGCTTTTATAAGCTTTTTAATCAAGCACGAGAATATTCTGGTAAAATCTATTTTTCTTGATTTTTCTAGATAGCAAAACAGTATAATTACGAGATAATCTATTTATTAAAATGTTAAACGCGCCTGCTCCTGTATTTTTAAATTTTCGGCGTAGCTTTCTCATAAAATTCGTCAGGCGCAGCATTGCACGGGGAAATGAAACAATTTAATTGCAATTCTACTAAAAATAGCTAAATAATACAAAATTCGTAACAATATTACCAGCACTATACTAGCAATAAAAATATGTATTACATAAACCAGCTTACACGAAGGTTATAAAGTAAATAAGTTAATTCATAATTTAAAAACTTTATTCTTTATCGCATTGACACTGTGTTGTGTCAAAAAAACTGAGAAACGTTATCCTAACCAAAAAGATGACTACGAAAAATGAGTATGTAGAGACATTAGGATTTTTTTCGAAGCAGAAGAATGAAGAATGAGCAATGCCTTCGCCGGGAATCGAAGCATGGACCTCTCGGTTACGCGTCGAGTGTGCTGACCACTACACCACGAAGGTATGCGAAGAAGGCGGGAGAAATAACTTATATACCCCTCCCTTTTAAAAGGCGACTGGGGTTTTGGGGATCCATTCGCCAAATCCCGATGGTGGAGAATCATCACCCACCACCTTTTTAGTTCGGGCGCCACTTGTAGAGACATTAGGATTTTTTTCCGAAGCAAAAGAAGGAAAAATGAGCAAAGCCTTCGCCGGGAATCGAACCACGGACCTCTCGGTTACGAGTCGAGCGTGCTGACCACTACACCACGAAGGCATGAAAAGAAGGTGGGAGAAATACCTTATAAGTACAGGAATTAAATTCGACAATGAATGTAGCATCAAGGATGTAATGTTTTTCAATTGTCTAAAATATTGTTAATAAAGAGTTTTAACTTAAAGTAGGATATTTTAAAACAGTGCTTCTTAATGTATTTTAATGCTGAATTTTATTAATATCGTATTTTTTAATGAATTTCTAACCTTTTGTGGCTAATTTGGCGCCCATTCTAGAAATTTTTGCCTCATCCTTGGAGCGGCTGTACCAGTGAATAATCTTGTTTAAGTCAATTTCATTTCGATTTGTTGTAGAACAGAGTGACTCTAGCCAGCCGTTCTCTCTACTAAAGCTGTTCTATAATCATACTTCATAAACGTTATGTTGGGTGTTCCTAAAATTACTAGAATAAATATCTCTTGAACTATCTATCTTGATCATAGACTATCCCTAAACAGATTTAAAAAATAAATCAACTAAAAGTAGGCGAGATTTTTATCATATCACACCTTTATTAAAATTGTATGAAACTGCAATAAAAAAGTATTTCTAATTGCTGAATTACTCAAACTAAAAAAGAGTCGATTCTTTTTAAGAATGAAATTATATTGTATGGAATTATTATATTGTAATGTAAACGGGTATCAAATGCATCAGCTATCAAGTAATCCAAGATTCGAGGGTCCCAGCAAGTGCGTAGTTGAATTTTCATGTTTCCTGCTAGCTCCCAAGATAAAATGTGATTAATGGATGGTAGACTTGTCACTGCTTGGATTTGGTATATGGTGTCTCTCTCTAATAGTCCTTAGGCGGAGGAAATATAAGGAATTACCACATTTCCCCGCTGAAGTAATGTAAGTAGTTAATACATCTAACGAACAACTGGAGAATCCGTGTTTCAAACTCGGGAGGGAGTAGTAGATTTTTCGTATTTCCTGCTCGGAACTACCGGATGTTATTTACAATCTGAAATATCATCAATTAAAATTTTCAAAGGTCGTATACAAATGTTGCAAGACAGACTCGTGTGGGACGTTTACTACCGCACATTATTAAAAAATACATTTTAAATTAAAAAGTGTTAATTTCGAATATTGCATGGAATGGAATTCATTTTTATACGACCTGCAAATCAGTGCTTTTTGTCTTCCTTTCCTTCGAGTGAAAGTCGTGTAAGTCATAAAATTCTGACGACAGAGACTAGTTTGCATAGTTCGAACTTAAGTCTTTTCTTTGAAAAATTTTAATGGGATAAGGAACAACTGACACCCCGAAAAAGGACACCGTAAACAATAGCTGCATGAAATAATATGATTGCTGTTATGCCCTAATATTATTATTGATATATTTTGATGTTCTGGCTGCCGTGACAAACATGCAAATCGATGTGATCCACTGGAACTGATGCTAATCCATGCTATCGGGAAAGTATTTTGAAACGAAATGTGGATTTGTACTAAATATTTGCGTAACCGAGAGTTCCGTGGTTCGATTCCCGGCGAAGGCGTTGCTCATTTTTCACCTCTCCTGCTTCTAAATAGCCTAATGTCTCTACAAAGTATCCTAAAATTTAAGACATTCGTTATTTTTTTTACTGCTGAAATGTGAAGAACGGGATTTGTTGCAAAACAGCATGCTGTAGCTTTCTGTGGCCAATTTAAATAGGCGAGCCTGTCTTTGTAAGGTAAACACGGCGAAGAAGATTATAATCTTACACCATGCAAAACCGGTTTCTTAACGGTTTTCATAAACACGTAAGCCTATATAACGTACTCAAAACAGTGGAAACATTCAAGTAGTTAATCATTTTGGACCATTTTCAAGCATGTAAGGAAAGCGGGCATTTACGAAGAGGAATAGTTTCAGGCCGAACTCGTGCGCGTTTCAACCTTTCAGTTGCTTGCTTCAATTTCTTCTTCAAGCGTTCATCGGTCAATAAATAACGTCTTCATAACGTGGGGTTTCAAAATGTATCCACATATGAGAAACTGAAACATAAACTGATTCTGCCTTCATTACCACTGATTTTAAATTTACTTGAATGGAATTATCAGGTTTACTTTTTACCTACCTTCTGAGCTTCAAAGCCGATGTGCCCGTAAAAAATTTCTGTCGATTCATGGCTTTTTGCATATACTTACTTTTCGTAAGCAAGAGATTAAACGTGCCGCCCAACTGGTATAGTGGTTATCGTCGCTGACTGCCGTGCCGAAGGGCCCGAGTTCGAATCCCGAAGAAGGCATGGATGTTTGTAAATGCACAGTGTCCGTGCGGCTTGGAAGCACTCTAAATATGCAACGAGCCTGGAGTCCTCTCGAGAGGTTGGTGGTAGGGAGAGACCCTCAGATCTGTCCCCCCCAGGATGTTCTCCATCAAAATGGGGGGCGGAACTGAGCTAAATCGCACTGTCACCTGCAAGGTGCGCACGGCTGTTAGCAATGATAGGCGTATCTTGCTCTCCTTGCCACGAGAAATTTCGTGGGCTTGGGCTGACTACAGGTCAGACAAGTGAGCATTAGTCAACAACAACAAAAGATTAAGCATGCCACATTTATTGTTGGTAGGTTCTTTTTTTTATGTACATAAATGCTTTAACAAGAATCTCAGTACTTTTACATTTTTATAATGCTATTAACTACTTGGGGAGGGGTAGGATGTATATCATATTTTAGTAAATGATATTCTCAGATGATTGGGTATACCTGTATAATCGGTGTTTCATTTACTGACAGAAATTACAATGTGTTTCAAAAGATGGTAAACTTAGACGAAGGTATAAATGTTTAAGTTTATGCTCAGCTGAAAGAAAGGTATGGAAAGCAAATATGTACCCATCTACAGTAGGCTTAATGTTATCACAATTAGAAAACGTCAGATTCTAAACCCAAACAACGAACTTTTCCAGTATCAAGGCAAATATTTTCTCTATTAACTGAACAATTTTTACTTCAGCATGTTAAAAAAATATTTAGCAGTAGCAGTATCACGGGTAGAGTTCCAAATAATTTTGACATTTACAATATCGAGTTTAGAACTGCAAGTCACAGGTCTTAATTCTATGTGGGTTAAAACTCATAATGCGTATGCTGCAATTGCATAATATTCCACTTGAGGGGTTTCATTATTTTAAATATAAGGAGCATTATGATACAAAATAAGGACTAACAAGGAAATGAGTCCCTTGTAGAAGAAATTTTTGTTTCGAGAAATGTTAACTTATAGAGTACGCTTTTAACTGTGCTATCATTCTTGCGAAAATAAATAAATAGAAGATAAAAAAGGATAAAAACGAACAGTACAATAAATACTACTTCCGTTTAGTCTATAATTGCTTATATACTCAAGATTTACATAAAAGGCTTTCGTTTTCAAGTGTTCAAAACGCATCAAAGCTTGAGATATCTTCAGCATTTCTCTTTTTTGAAGGTTTTATTATTGCGGTTTATTCGATCTAGTGAATATTTTTTTTCTCCCTTTTATGAATAATTTATAGGGAAACATTCTTCACTATAAATACAGTAATATGTTTAAAGACATTTTTCCACTGGAACATTTTAATAAAATATCAAATTCTATTTTCTTATTCAACACATTAAATTTTTAAAATATTTCCACAAAATTTTTAAAAATGTATTAATTCAAAATATTTAGCCTTTTTGTATTTTACAATCAAAGAATTTGCTTCCATTTAAGTTTTAAAATTATATTTCATAAGCACATTTTTGTATTAAATTCCTTTCATTACATTTATTAAACAACTTCTCGCTGCAACGGAAAGTTAGAAGGAATTTTCTCCCTCCTTTTTTTTAGCATGCCTTCATGGTGCGACAGTAGCACACTCGGCGCGTATTCAAGAGGTCCAGGTTCGTGTCCCTGCGAGGATATTGCTCATTTTTCCTGTCTCGTGCTTTAAAAAAAAAACCCTAATGACTCTACAAAGGTTTAGCCCATAAATAAGAATAAGTTATTTCTGCCTTTTATGTGCATGTATTTTTAACTTTAATCATTACTTTGCTTCTTTTTTAAATTTTATATGCAAAAGGGCTTTGCGATAGAACATATCTTTCTTTCCTAAGTTTTAAATAATCGGTATCTGCCGTTTCAATAGTTTTCAGTGAAACTCTTCTTTACTTTCCTTCAGTTGTTTAAATTAAGTTTACTAACTAATTTTGCTTCTTGAATTTACTTAATTTATTAAAAACAGTGTCTTTTATTCAAAACTTTCTTTTTTTTAACTTAGTTTTATTTTTTCTTCGTTGATTTACGAGTTTATATCATAATGATAAAATAATTTCTTAGACATAAACTATTTATTCGAAACTGATATTTACAAGAAAATTTTAACATTAGACGTCATGATAAATAATTAAATATTACTTCATGTCACCGAGTCTTTTTAAAAGATAATCCATAGGAAAGAATTATTCGCAGTTCCTAAAGTCCCACACTGCTTTTACAAAATAAAGTTTTACTTTTACGGTATTATTCACAGCAATAAAACTTTTACCAAAATTTTTCCCTGAATTCTCAGCTTTAAGAATTTATTAATATGATTTACAGAATATTTTACCTAAAATTCTTTCTTCATGAAAGGACAATAGTTCTAGCGTGAAAATTCCTTGCTTTTATTCCGGATTACTAGTTATTACGCTCAAGATCACTTTCTTAATTAACGTTATTTCAACATTAGCATGTATTCTGCATTATATTATACCTACATTTTTGGTTTCGCATGTAAGGATATAAATATATATAAAAATTTTTTAACTCTTCTTTTTTAACTTTTTCAGAATCTAAGAAAGTGGGAAGAACCCAATTAAGAATTTGTTTATGAGATATTAGCGTAAAAGGAATGCATTATTTTATTTTTATTTTTCATAGAATCACTTTTTCATACTTTAATTGAATTTATGAATTTTATAGGACATTAAAATGTACAACAAATCTGTGAGTTTAAAAAAATTAACTTGCAGTCTGAAAACTTTGAATTCGAAAAACTTCAAAGAGGATTTTACGGTTAAAAAAGTTTTAAAAAACATAAAATGATCATGCAAATACTTCGCTTATTTTCATAAACAAAGATTGCAAATATTCTCTGAATCTACTATTGCCAACGGAGAATGCTAAATTTTTGCAATTTAATAAAACTGTATTCTCAGCTTAAAATGCTCCGTCCAGACGATATAGTGATTAGGGGAGCCTAATGAGATACCAAAGAGCCCGGGTTCGAATCCCCGAGAAGGCAGGGCTGTAATTGTCTGTCTCTTCATAGGAGGCAAAAGATGACCCACCTATGAGGTGCCTCCATAATAAAGTGGCAACCACTTGTGGCCCTAGTTCTGGCCAAGCAGAAGTCAGCTGAGGGCTCGCCAGTTGGAAAAAAAAAAGCTTAAAAAGAATTTCACTTTAAAAGGTCTCCAGTTTCTGCGCTGCATTTTTTGAACGGAAAATAGACTAAATATACAAGTATAAAAGCATATTATCAACTGAATAAAAATAAAAGTATATAGAGAGAGAATAAATATCTGTATATCTGTTAGTACAAAATTTTGTCTTTCATTCACATTTATTGCAAACGATACGATACACAAGAAACAAAGAAATTCTGGAATAGACTTGCAGAAAAAGCTCGTTTAACGTAAATTCTATCGCGACTGCACGAAATGTTATTCTTTCCCGCTTTGCCCTGGTGAATAATCGTTTAACGTTGTAGAGACATTAGACAATTTTTCGTTGTCGGGAAAGTGAATAAATCCGCAGTGCTCTCGTCGAGACTCGAACTCTGGACCTTCCGAAAAAGTGTCGATAGTGCTTCCAGTTACACCACGAAGGCATACGGAAAGAGAAGAACAAATAACCTTGTACACTTCTCCTTTTAAAGGACGACTGGGATTAGGGGACTCAGTTGCTAAATCTTCTCTGTAACGAATTTTCGGTCACCAACTTTCAGTTGGTGACCGAAAATTCGTTACAGATTCGTTAAGATTCGTTAAGATTTTTTAGAATTTTTGTATGCCAGGAAACTGAAAAAATCCTCAATGGGAATTAAAATTTTATATATTTGTTTCGTTGCAAAAATGTCCATCAATACTCATATTATTCCTTTAATGTTTGTTTGCTTGTATCACAAGTAAAATTTCGAATACAGTTTTTGAATAATTTTACGGTCCACGAAATTTAACGTATTTGTGATGTCGGTGTGTTTTCGCAGACGTTTTCAGTGTGCGCTGTTGATAGTCTTTCAGATACTTTTATCTTTACTGTTGATACATATTAATAAATATACAATATCCTTTTTATTATTTATTTATTTATTTTAATTTTCAGCTTACGTGTTCCTTAAATCCTTAAATACTCAAAAACATATTTATAGATTGTTTATATTGGTTTGCTTGATTCATTTTCTTGAGTGCTTGGGAAAATAAGCATATAGTATTTGTTTTTTTAGGGTACTAAAATTGGTGTTTTCTTTGAATTTTACTATTCCGAGTATTAGACAATTTACGACAAATGTCGGATTTATTGTCATTATTCAATATTGGTCTGAAATTCAGTATTCCAAACCTTTCATGTAATTGTAATTTTTTCCTAGTCGTAATCAAAAAACGTGTGGACCAAATGCAGGATATACAGAAATACCAAACAAATTCTAAAGCTAAAAACAATTCTTCAGATCTAGAAAGTGATGTTATTCACAAAGATATATAAATACTTCAGATTCAATGTTTTTCCCTCTTTTCTTTTTAAATGACATCGCATATAACGCGTATTTTGTTTTTTAGGTAGGAAAGTGCGTAGAATTTGCAATTATCCTAAAGTTTTGTAACAGCTAGATACAGTTGAAATACTGTAACATATTTATTGACATCGAAGTTAGCATCTTCTGTTTGCAATCTGAACCGTTTGTCTGTCTTTACCTTCATTAGCATTATATCATGTGATATAAGTACACTGTAGAAGAAAACTTTACATTGTATATATACATTAATAACACCCGATACCAAACATGAAAGGTTTTGCAACAACTTTCTTATGCTGTATAGTACGAAACGATAAAATTAGACTAGTGCATATAATTTGCACGCTGATGGCATACACACTTTTCACTAAATTGTTTCGATACATTTATGCTATGCTCTTCATTTGTGTAAAACAAAACATCTAAAAAATAAGTTGATTCGATATTTCTGGATTGCGCAAATGAGTTAACTAAAATTTTGATTGATTTAATTTTTCTTTCAAAATATGCTTATTTTTTAATTTTTCAGACTGTAGTATCTATCCAAGACATTTGCTGCCGCCTTTATTGAGAAGAATGTGCGTTAAAGTGCAACCGCGCAGTTCGAATCCGCGTCGTTCAAGTTTCAACTCTACTAATTTTCTTTTATAAAATTAAATCACTCAGAAGATATTGTAAAACTTAAAACCGTAAAATAAGAAAAACGGGAGGCTAACTTTTTATTTTTAAATACATCATTGTTATTTTAATAATTTTTTAAACTACATTCCATTTCCCTCACCGGGGAAAATTCTTACTCCCACGCTTACGTTCTGAGAAGACATTATCACAGTATTGGAACACGTTTAATTTCATTACATAAAAGTTATATTCATAGAAGTTGCTTTTGTTACGCAAATACGTATTTCAATGGAATTTGAATAAACTTTATGGAACGCAACTAGATAAAAAAAATTAAAATAAAAGTTCTTGTATCATCTACATTTCAAAAGAAACGTAAAAATTATTCATTTATTTGAGCAAAAATAATATAAGAGCATTTAAATTGAAAGAAAAAAAAAGAAAAGCCTTATTCATTTCTTTGTATTTACCCACATTTCTTCTAAAGAAATAGGGAAAATATTCTATTCGCGTTGGTGGAATTTTGAAATGAACTGTCATTTCCGTTACCTGAATTTGCTATGAAAAAACGATATTGTTGTTCTTTAACAATTCTAATTAAATGGTAAATATTTGGTTTCATTATATAGTAACGGCGGGGAATATTTTTGTTTAAAGAAGCAGAACACTTGTGTGATTTCTTTCTGGCTTGTATTGCAGTAAAGACTGAGTCTTTGATTTCGAAGTCTTTACAGTTGTTATTTAATTTACATACCATACATACGTAAACAGTTCGGATTTTATCATTATAAAAAAATCTGAATTTTCTGGCGATTTCTAAAGTTTCAAACAATAAGGGCAACTTTTGCACTAAACTAGAATTTGAAAACTCAGATAGCATGTTTTTGTCCTTTTATCTCGGTTATTTTATTTATGAAATGTAATATCAAGCATAATAAAATGACGCTTTCGTTCAAGTCGTGAAATAATAACGATTTTTGCGTAAATAAGTGTTTTTAAATCACAGGGGGCTTTGCCGTTCTCCGTGCCAAGCTCTCAAATTTAATTTTTATTTATTTTTATTCCTTTTTTAAAAAAAAGTATCTATGTTTGACACAAAATTCAGCGAAAATATGAATTTTCTTATCACTTTTATTTCCTTATGATTATTAAAGTTTGAAGTGTTTTACATTTTTACTTTATTTGTCCTCATAATAAAAAAGCTTTAATGTTTAATTATATTTCTTTTTTTGCTAAAAAGAATGAACGAAAAGGATTAAGATTGTTTGCTTGATTTATATACACATTGTACTAGAAGCCACACTTATAACGTGTGACGAAACTATTTGCTGCATATGCAATGCTTACACAATAGCGATTGCTTGAAATATACAGAATGCATCATAAGTTTTATTTAAGGAACCCGAATCAAAATTTTAACTAAAACACATTGATGATACACCTACTCAAAATATACCGAATCACATTTTTGCGTACTCATACATATTTCGTAACACATATACTACACAGAGACAACAGTACTTTTGTAACTAGAGAGCCCTGACTCTTTTTATAACAAGGCAGCAGGAAAGTATGTAAACATTACAATTTTTTTTTACAGTTCTGTAGGTAAATAATGATAGCAGAGAAACAGCGAGTTAGTCTTTCCCACACTATCACCTATTTGTTTATAACATCTATGCCCATCTTAATAATTTTTTAAATACCATTTCTTAGAAGAAAGAGGCATTTCTCTATAACATAAATTTTATAATGGCGACAAGACTGCTAAATCTCAGTAGAAGAGCTGGCCTACAGTCATATATTATTCTATTTCAATAGCCCGCTATCTACAAGATAATGCATTTGCAGACCTTTCTAAATACAAAAAAATGAAGGCAGTACATAATTATTGTATTCACATTCCGATTCTAAATATAAAATACAGGTAAGTACCTAGCATAATTCTTGTATCCATCTTCATTGCGCCCACCAGCGGCCGAGCGGTAAAGACGCTGAACACTGGTAGTTCGGTCCGAGGTTCGAATCCTGCGAACGGGCTGGCTGCATGGGCGTTTTCGTGGTTTTCCCCATGTGTAACGTGTATACGAGCCAGTTTCCCTTAGAAAGTCCTCCACGAAGGCATCCCTCCCTTTAGGCAGATAGCCCTCGTGTGCTTTGCCATAATTGAATAACCCAACCCCCCATATTCATTGCTAAATACATAATTCTTGTATTTACATCCGTTTCTTTTAAATCTGCATTTTGGCCTGAAAAATGTTGTAATTTTAAAGTTTCAATTACGGTAATATCTATCTATTTTATGATACCACACATATTAAAAACTTTTTTAACTATAGAAAATAATGTAGCCTATTTAGCAGAACACGTAAGATACTAGAAAATAAGCCATTAATATCTATAACTAACGATGATAACTACCGATGCAATCTAATGCATGAACGCATTTATTTTAATAAAAACTATTTGTTTTTTAGTCATTAACGATACAATAGTTGTATGAGAAACGTTGGAGCATTTCGACAGTACGTTTACTCTGCAGTACGTTACGTTTACTGCCATACATTACTCATTAGTATTATTAACTGAAAGTTCAGAAAATATTAGACGCGGATTATGTGGATAGTTTCATAGTTTATTAAAAATAAATTTTCTTACTGAATTAAAAATTAAATAAAGTATTTGTATTTATATCTAACCTCTTCTTTAAGTGCATCTACTATTTACTTCTAAGTAATTATTAAAATTTATTTTAGAGAACATTTTTTAGAAATTTTACATTCTGAGACTGCACATGATCCCGTAAAATAAAAGGGGATTATTTATTTCAAAACAAAAAGTGTCGGAGCTGGCAAGGAAAAGGAAGTGCATGAATGACCGTAGAATCAATAGTGCGCCTGTGACGTCACAATTATGAGGTGCTTTGCGTGGGCGTATAGTCTCATTCAAGAAGAATGGCGTCGAAGGTTGCCATGATATAGTGTTAAAGTGTCGCCAACCCTTTAAGCAGTTTGATTTACTATGAAACGTATATAGAACTCCACCGTGAAAGAGAATTCTCAGGCCTTCCAGTGAGAAAAATTAAGTCAAATTTTACCAATATGAGTTACTAGCTAATCATATTAACACTTGAACACTATCCTTTGGCGAGGAACAGTTACACACTAAACAATGTGTACAGTTTATATATCTTCGTCTGTCAAAAACAGGAATTAATTGATGAATTTCTTATTTACAGCATTGGTGTATTCAATATTGTAAGAAATAATTGTAGAATTTCATGCATTTGAAATTTCTTTAAATAGCATGAATACGATTGTCCATTAATTTTTCCAGTTACGATAATATTCTATAATACATTTCTAAGTGTTATATTTAATTGCTGTAATAAAATTAATAATCATAAGTTGTTATATTATTTGAACTAATATACTTTTATTTTCTAATAATATAAAAATGCAATAAAGTTCAGCTTACTTCTAGCAGTTAAGCAGCTCAATTACGTTTTAAAAATAGTTTTACAGCTACTATACAAAAACAATTTGCTTAAATAATAGTTTGGATGTTATAAATTTCCTAGTGTCGTTCTTAATCCACACAGGAACACTGGTAGTTCGGTCCGAGGTTCGAATCCCGCGAACGGGCTGGCTGCATGGGCGTTTTCGTGGTTTTCCCCATGTGTAACGTGTATACGAGCCAGTTTCCCTTAGGAAGTCCTCCACGAAGGCATCCCTCCCTTTAGGCAGATAGCCCTCGTGTGCTTTGCCATAATTGAATAACCTAACCTAACCTAACCTAATCCACACAGGTTAATTACAGAAAATACGAAACAAGTACTCTGTTAGAAAAGCAATTCGCCTTAAAAGAAATGAAATCATTCAAGAAGTTTCACACTCTCAGAATAACTTGATAATTCAGAATACATGGTGTTTGAAGAGCTGTTTAGTTTTCATGCATCATCTATTGCAAGTACATTAAAAAAAACTAAGAGAAAAAATATTCGTGGTTTGGACGCACTCAACTGATCAATTTTTATTAATGTTAAAAAGTGTTTTTACACTAAACAATGTGTACAGTGATGTTTCTGATTAATTTCATGAGTTGATTTATATGATTTATATTGCTAACTTTACTGCTCATTGTTGTGCAAAGTTTGAGTTATGTTGTAAAATAAAACAATAAAATAATTGATCCACCCTCGTTTAATCTTTATTTAAAATTATTTATTGTTGAGGATACCCCTGGGTGCGTCATTATAATCAAAAAGAAAAAAATCTAAGGGCTGCACTTCTTTAGATTTAGAACATACAGTTTCATTTACAAATTTTTAAAAAATGAATAATCACAAGATGCAAAATTTAATGAAAACAGTACTACAGTACTAATACTCTGTTGAAAGGGTTACGAAAAACAAATTTGAGATTTTATACGAAGCTTATATGGTAAAAAGTCTCGATTTATTAAAGAACTTTATGCTTTAATCAGTTTAAAAAAATTATGGGTGATACTCAATAAAGTATTCTTAAAAAAATATTTTCATCAAAATTAACAAAGGTGAATATAAATTTCGTGGCGTAGGCTGTTTTCTTAAAGACGAAGCTACACTGGTGATTAAAATTAATAGAATTTGTATACTTTAACACTTTTCTCGAAAAGTGCTGAACAAAAGATACAAATTATGCTTTCAAATAAAAAACGCAAATCTTCAGTGTCGAATACGCAAATTTACACGTTCCAAGTTCCACTTTACTACGTGAATATCGTACGGTTGGTACGACGTATTCTGGCCCCTTGAAATAAGGCCCAGGGGCCACGTGACAATCTAGTGTTCATGGTGCCTGGATCTTAGGAGAGCAGTAACTATTAAAAAGGGCCGAAGAATATCGCAGGTATAAGATAGCATTTCTTCGTCTTCAGTGATGGCACAAACAAATGAATGTAAAATAAGAATATACAATACAAGATACAAGTATTTACAACAGTAACGTATAGTGAAGACACATGATGGGTGTGAAGTCATCATGAGAAGCAGGAAATCTGAAAAAGCTCTTGTTTTATGGCAGAATTTACATCACAAAGTGGCATGTGACCTATCAAAATTTATCGAAAATTTTTATCTGTGTTATGGAGTGGCACAAATGTACACGGGCGCGTCGGATGAGTATTTAAGGGAAGGGTCGTTGAACACACACGTCGTGTTTTCCGCGCTTCGTTCGTTCGCACCCTTGGCAACTTTCATGGCCCAAACATTCGGCAAATTTCGAAATCAGAAGTTAAAATGAGTAACTATCAAATTTAAAGTAATAAAATGAGGTGGAGAATCTTTGGGAGACTGGAAGTAAGGCAGTATCAAATGCAGATTACTAGAGACTTAAATGCAACGCTCAGCGACATGTAAACTTACGGAAATAGTTTATGAATCAGTCTGTACAGCAATCCAAAAGACACGACGGCGTATGACGATCAACATTTGTCTATTTCAGCGACGCATGATAGGGATGCAACAGCCTTTCTGCTGTCATCTTCATGCGGCCACAGGAAGCCAAGGTTCAAGGGTTAGTGTTTTAAGAAAGCTACGCAAGAGATCGGACCTGCTATTTAATCCCCGTTCACTTTTGAGCACAAGACAACAAGTTAGGTCGGTGCAGAGAATACCGTCTTTTAACCAAGCATCAGTAAGGCATCGTTCTCTTCGCAGATGAACTCTAATTCAGTCTAACGGTTGATTCTCTACATACTTTCATTTAGAAAGAACCAGGGTCCTTACAAAAAAGTTAGCACTATGACAACGGAGGTTTGATGGTCTCGACAGCAACTTACAAGAAACGTACTACTATGACAACGCAGGTTTGATGGTCTCAGTAGGCATCATGTTGGACGGGCACAGAAACCTGCATGTCCTTAACAGATTCTCTGTGACTGCTGCAAGGTCTAGGGAGAAGATCTCACTTTCTACATTTGTCTTTTCAAGGATGCAGTTGGCCTTAGTTCGTTTTTATAGAAAACAACGCCTTCCCCCACATACGCCTAATCTGGTGAGGGAGTTTCTGTAAAGTAAGGATGTTAAGCGGAGGGACTGGCCAGCTAGATCTCCAGACCTAAATCCTATGGAACATGTCAGACGTTCTTGTGAAAGCTAAATTGCAGCTTGCCTTCCCCCTTTTACACTCTTT
>KK119571.1:394427-456633 GCA_000611955.2 Stegodyphus mimosarum
ACCCTCTTTCATCTGAAAGCAGTTTTGCTGCAAGAGTGAAACCGACTATCTATGGGACTGATAAACTTTCGCATTTCCAGTGTACCATCACTGTTGTGCAATGATAACCATTTATATATGTGTGTGTGTGTGTGTGTGTGTGGTGTGTCGAAGTCGAACGGCAGATGACACTGAGCTGCACCTGGTGAGATTCTCTCTGATCTGCTCGTTTGCAGTTGGCCTTGAGAAGTGTAGAATGTACGACGATGATAGTTTCAATAATATCATGTGATCTAAAGAAGTGAACTGAGTTTATTGTATTACATAATTGTGGAAATGTGTACACGTAAAAATATAATTAAACGTATTGTCCGAAATAAACAGACTCTGTAGACGTAATTTCTACCCCCCACAAGCACACACACGCACACACATATACATATAAAATACCCCCCACACACATATACATACAAAACAAAACTAGCAACAAGTAAGTAGGAATACAAATATTTGCAAGGAAGTAGATTACATAAAAGTTTAACTAATTTTGCTTCCTCAATTTCTAATGGATAATAAAATTCCCTGTAAATTTATTAATTTTTTTCTTAAAAACGCTGGGTTAACTATCAGACTTAATATTTAAACTAATAACATAACGGTCCCATTCCCGTAAATTAAGAACAGGATAAAACAGGAAGTGTTTATTAGCATTAGAGATTTGTATATAATTTATTTAGCTTTTAAATTCAATTACTATACATACTTTCTGGAAGCTTCTCTCTTAATAATTTAGCCATGTTCTCTTCAATAGCAGCCAATACTGAATGAAGAGTTTTTATAGTCCTTATACTACACACCTCCTCAAAAAATAAGCAACGAAGGATAAACATGAAATAAAGCAAAAACTATTGAATGATGGTGCGTGAAAGTGATCCAAGAGCTTGATGTGGCATTACTAGACCACATAGCAAAAAATCAAGCAAAGACATTCAAAAGTAAATGTCTAGCTAATAACGGGTATGATACCCTTTAACTGAAATGCATGCTTGACAACGGCTGGCAAGCTGGCAATAGTATCGTTGATCGTTTGCTGTGACAGTAGCGCCCATTCCTGTTAATGCATGTCAAAGCTCGTGGAGGGTGCCTGGAGGCACATTGCGACCTGCTATCTGTCATCTCAACAGGTCTCACACATGCTGTGTGGGATTCAAGTCCGGTGATCTCGAAGGCCATGGCAGATATGCAATGGTTTCACTCTCCAGCTAACTTCGCACCGCTCCAGGTCTATGCGAGAGGGCGTTATCGTCCATAAATATCGCATCAGTACCCATTGCAGCGATAAAAGGAATCACAAGAGGGTGTAGAATTTCGTCGTGATATCGAAGGGCTGTGACAGAACCACCAGGAATCACTTAGAGGTTGATGCGCTGTTTGTGGCAATCCAAACCCATAAGAGCAAGCCTCCTCCTCCTCTCTTTCGATAATGTCTGGCGCCCGATAGTGTATCCCTGACTCTCACCATATCATTGCTCTTCGGGAATTATTCTGGATGTTAAATCGAGGCTCCGTAAAGAGTATGTGACCCCAATACTCTAGGGTCTAACTGTGATGTCATGCAGAAGCTTAGAGATTCGACGTCAGCTGTCGTGTTGGTAATGACCTACGACGTCTTGCACATAGCAGCAGGAAGCATCGTCTGCTGTTGTAGTAATCCTCCGGGATCCAGATTCACTTCTTCCACAGGGATTTTGATCTCTTTGGTAACGATTCTACGCCTATTGACGATACTACGATGACAATTCTGCTCTCTCGCAACAGCGGATTACACCAGCTTGCAACATACGACAGCCCTCCAAAACATTTCATCATGTAAACGGTGTCTTCGGCTCATGCTGTCTGCCTTTGACTATCTTGGATTACACGAAACTATCGGTTTTTGTGAATTGACACATAGGGTCGGCATGCCCCTTTCTGAGGCATTGTGGTGTGACTGCGGGATTGCGTTTTATGCTAATTTTGGTTGCCTATTTGCATTCGACGATGCAACCGTTTGCACTTTGCTTCGTATGTAAGTTGTATATTTTGATTCTCCTGTTTTACATTCCTTTCTTTTAGCGTTTGTCGCTTACTTTTTTAGCACGCGTGTGCTTTCTGTATCTTAGGCTTTTAGCCAGAAATAAATGTTTTTAAAAATATTTGTTTAACTCCAATTCTTATATCTGCTGTTTTCAAATCGTACGTCTCGTGGTTCTTCGAGAGCATTTTTCTCGCCAAATTCCGCCCCCTTGGTTTAATAATCATCTTTTCTTTTTCAGCACACAGTCAGCGATACTCCTTTTTGAAACTTTCTAGCCAAATTAGCATCCGCAAATAGAAAGCTAGGAAACTGTATGCCAAATGAATATTTTCTTGTCATTTAGCATTGCAACCTTTCAGGATAGCTGCAACTTTGCACAAGTATTCTTCCGAAGTATTTTTTTTCAGCAAAATGACTAAATGAGAGTGAAGCCATTATAGGAATTAACTAAATGTTTATATGTAATTTTGAATTTTTGGACCTAGTTTTGTAATTTTATATTTCATCAGATGAAATTTATTCTAATACATTTTTTAAATATTTGGGTTATAATTTAAAGTATTCAGGTATTTTTTATGATGGATTATGTTTGATGTTTGATTATTTTCGTATACTTTGTCATTCGAGTGTTTTATCCAACATTCTGGTTTCCTCCAATATTTTACCGTATTTTCCCTTAGGAATCGGGTCGTGTCGGGGTATTTTTCTCAGCTACTTAAAAATAAAATTAAATTGATTTAACTTAATTAAGTAGAAGTATTACTTTATATTAAATCGAATTTCACTCAAGCAGACGAGAAAGACGGAACACAATTAGATCTTGATTGTTGGTGATATTTCAAGGGACACAATACTCTTCGAAAAACAGCCTTTTTCCGTGGAATCAGCAATAATTATTAGTTTTTTAAAAGATTTTTCTACTGAATGAACTAATGCTATGTAGCTTCTATGTTACAAACGTATTCTAATTACACTACATTTTCTCCACATTTTTCCGAGGAGATAATCTCTCGGTAAATTTTTTTAAATATATATGCTTTTGTACTATGCCAACTTATTCCGTACCGAATTTTTATCAAACTGTGTCCATCAGTTCTGGAGATAGTTGAACAAATGTGAAAATTCTCTTAATTTTAAATATCAGTATATTAATCACCAAAATGAGCAGCTTTTGATTGTAGCTGTTCTCTTTTACAAACTTTATTCCAAAAGTTTTGAATATGAGTCAATAATGGATGTGAAAAATTGTCTAAATAAATTCGTTCCATATATTTTAACTAATGTTGCCCTCAAAGGTATGAAAACTCTTGTATTCAACTAATTAAAGAAGATGGTTGTTTTATTAATTGGAGTTTTTGTTCTAAGAGGCCCGTATCTAAAGTCAGAATTTTTTAAGCCAAATCTCTCTCATTTTAGTCACTTATATTTTATTTTATTTATTTTCATTTTTTAATTTGTAAAGTTTATTTATGTTAATTAACTAGTTATTTTATATTCCGAATCTGTACTGTCATTTCTGTCTTTCCATTTTCCTGCCAGAATGCAAATTTCAAATCGGGGATATTTAAGTGAGCGTTTGAGATTGTTTAATCAAAGCGTGTTCTTCATACTAAAGGCCACGTTATTGTTCTTCTAAGATCTTCCTGTCTACGGTGTCGCTTTATTTTTGCCGATAGTGCTGTCACGCAGGTGTAAGCGTAAGAACCAATTTCTGTCTTTAAATATCTCTGCATAACCTGTGGGTAATAGCTACTTACATTTTCTTTTAATTTAAAATTCTACTTTTGAGTTCCGATATAAATGTTGGGTGATTTGTAAGCACCAGGTGTGGTTTCTGTTCAACTTGTTAGTTTTAAATAAAAAGGTCTTTTTACACCCTTCTCAAGTTCTGTTTCATCTTAGACATAGTGATAAATCTCTCCTGCGTCTAATTGAGGATTTGCCACAGTTTAGGTTTAGTTCCAGGCGCATTGTCATTTTTATTTACACTATTATTATTATTATTGTTTTCAAGGAATTTTTTTAATGGAAAGCATACACCTAAAATTTTGTTAACTGTAAAATGAAAATTTTTTCTCGGTAACTAAAATAAGGAAAGTATGTAAAGGCTATGAAAGTGTGTTAATATGCGAAGGCATTCATTTTGCTGCGGTTCAGAAAATTTTAGAAAACTATGAAGGTATATAGCTTTGAAAGATGAGGAACGCTTCTCTGGAGAACGTAAATTTTGGTTTGGATCACTGATCGAGCTAAATAATATGCAGGTGTTTCAAAACTAATTAAACAAATTTTAAGGAATGGTTGAATACACCGTAAGAATGTTTTCACCATGCAATCCATGTTGACATGTTAAGCAGTTAGATTCTAGAAGGAGCTTTCTCTTTCTCTCCATAGTCTGTCTTTCGCAACCTTAGAAGTCAGATGCAGATGTATGCCTTCTATGCATATCAAATCGCTAATGATGGTGCATTAACCATGGCCACGATTAGCTCTGAATATCGTGATGAGCATGGTGAAAATAAAGCCACTGCACACACACACACACGACGAAATTAAGTCTGAAGCTAAGGGATCCTGAGACACTGACAGATGAGGAGGATAAAGAATAGAGACCACCATCTCTTAGTCATCTCTAAAATACCTAGGTCTCATTCTCAACGACAGACTCGTGGCATCACCATGTCGCATTTCTGCGAGGTAAAACACATAAAATTTTAACACAATGAGAAGAACAACGGCTGCTAAATGGGAGAATCATCTCTGATATTCAGGATATAGTATAAAACAGTTGTCTACCGTCTCTCTCAACAGTGGGCCTCTGTATGAGGTAAATTCATCTCTGATTCGATACGAAATCATCTTCGCCGGATAAAGAGACCATTCCTACTGAGTATCTGCCAAGAATACAGAACAACCACTACTAGTGTCTTGAACATAATCGCTGGATAAAGAGACCATTTCTACTGAGTATCTGCCAAGAGTACAGAACAACCACTACTAGTGTCTTGAACATAATCACCGGATTCCTCCTATGCACCTAGAAATGCAACGCGAGTGTATTTCGGTTAGAACACCACACTGTAGAATTGCCCCCCTTTATGCAAGCTGATTATGAGCGAAACAACTTCTAGCCTTTCTGCGACATTCCACACAGAAGGCGCACGGGAGTGATTTTCTCCATGTGTAACATATACACTGGTGTCCAAAAATTAAGGACGAGACGGTTTTTTCAATATAACTTTGTACAAAAGCTTTCCTAATCAACACATTTAATACCGTAAGATCCCCAATACGTAAGGACATGAGTAATGTAAGCAACACTTACTAAAAGAGAAATCAGAGGGATAAAACGAAGCTTTATTGAAAAAGTAGCATGGAGCGCAATGCGACTGAAGGCCGAAACATCACTGTGATGGGTGTCCAGCAAGAAACATCCGGTCTTTAATAGGGGATATGATCTCCCCTGACTGCTAGGCAGGTTTCACATCATTTGAGCATGCTGAATATGTGGTTGAGCTGTTGAGAAACTGCTGCTCGTTCCTCTTGTAGCACCAATCGAAGTTTCGGAATCGTTACTGGCGATAAGTTACGTGCTGCCACGGGTCTCCCTAGTAAGTTCCGTACGTGCTTGACGGGATTTAGATCCAGAGACCTTGCCGACCAATCCATGTGTTCAATATCTTCACTCTCCAACAGCTCTTCGACAGTAACTGTGCGATGAGGTGGAGCGTTGTCGTCCATGAAGAGGAACTGAGGACCCATAGCCCTTGTGAAAAGACGCATGTAAGGAAGAAGAACCTCGTTACCATAGCAGTCCCAGGTGACGAACCTCCTTGGGAGATATGAAGGTCGGTCCGGCTACCAAGCATTATGTCTGCTCGAACGAGAACTCCGCGACCTCCAAAACAGTCCCTTTTGATGATGTTGAAGGGGTTATTGCGTGTTCCCCGCTCTGTCCAGATGTGTATGTGTCTAGAATCGCAACTCAGACTAAATCTGCTCTCATCTGTAAAGAGTACTCGTCCCCATTCATTGTCTCTCCAATTCCGGTGTTCCCGGCACCACAGAGAACGCCTTCTCCGATGGGCAGGCGTTAGAGGTACACACCGTACAGGGCGTCGTGCAAACAGACCACCACCGTGCAGTCTTCTGGCCACGGTAAAACGCGATATCGGTCGTCCAGTCGCCTGTGTCGTGTGTCTAGCGATTTCTCCCGCTGTCTGCCGCCTGTTTCTTCTGGCCTGTAAGGCAATATACCGGTCATCTGCGGGTGTGGTTCCTCGTGGACGACCACTACTAAACCCCCGGATAGCTGTTCCTGTAGTTTGAAATTGTCTCCAAAGTCGTGAAACGATGCTGTGAGCAATTCCGAACTCTGCAGCCACACTTGTCACACTGCGGCCTTCCTCCAACTTCCCAATGATCGACCTCGGGTAAAAGCATCCAGATGTCGTCTAACAGATTGATTATTCGCCATTTCTCGCTGAGGCAGCAACTCGGTGTGATTTTAACTGCTATACGGCGTGCAATCTCTTTGCCAGAAATACTGATCTTACACCGACAACATGCTTTATACGACTCAGACACTCCCCCATTACGTCTACCTGCATATCTGTGCATGTGCTACCGTACATCACCTTACTTAATCTCCTGATTGGTCTTTCTGTCCGCTCTGCCTCTTCGTTCAGCTGATATGCTAATTTTTCGACTTCGTCCTTAATTTTTGCACACCAGTGTAGATGAGCCAGTTCCTCTTAGAAAATGCGCAGGAATGAAGCTCTCCTCTGAAGCAAAGAGCCCTCGTACGTTTTGCCATATCAAAATAAACAAATACGCATAATAGAAGGGCTATCTCTTTCTTTATCAAAAATAAAAGAAAATATTTTTGAGAAAAGAGAAAATTTGCTTTAAACATGAATATCAATAGGTTAATAAATCGTATTCTAAAGAATCTATTAATAAAAGAATTTATTTTTCAGAAAAATTCTTTTTGACTGTAGAAACAAAAGAAGGGGGAGATACTTTCATTCTCATAACTGATATTTAAATAGAAAAAATTAGATAAGATAACTCCCGATCTTCAATCCCTAACTAGTAATAAATTAATATCATTGGATTTAAGTATTTTAAAAGCAACTGCTTATACCATAGCCTTATATATAAAGGGCTCCAGAAATTTCTTGAAATTTATCTAGTTTTAAAACTATACTACTTCAGTAATTCTGGACACTAAATCAAAATTATATCTTTCAAAGATAATTTGAGAACAGTGTTTAGTTAATGCATATCCGAATTAGGAAACTGCGTATAAAATATTTTTAACGTTGACTATTATCATTTGTAACACGCAAGAAGCTTCAGAATACCTTGCAGGGATTTATATTTATTTTAAATAACCAGTTAATTTTAATTTTAAGTTACTTTCCTATAAGCCTTCATTCCCCTAATTGTCAGTGCCAGAATATTTAAATTTAGTAGCGCGCGCAAGAAATGCAAATTCTACTAGTGGAAAATAAGTTAAATATCGACGTTCCAGTAGAGAAAGGGAGAGTCCGGGAAATTGCCGTTTACTTCTGTTTAGCAGTACTGCTGGTTTTGACGTGGCTTAAGCGCTATTATCTTGCTGCCACTGTACTCATTTGCGCGCTGTAGGCTACAGGATTATATGAGCCCTTTAGGGTAATTCTACTATTTGTGAATATCTTTTATTTTAAGCTTGATTATACTGTTTCAGTTACCGCCCAAGTTTAGTATGTTAGCGTCAAGTTGACGCAATGTAAATAAGTTAAAGAGCTTAATAAAGGGCAGTTTTAACCCTTCCTCAGTGCAATCACTCTCTCTCAAGATTCTACACAACAGCAGGACAGCAGAACGTTAGATCTGCGCCCGAACTTCTAATTCGAATCCAGTGGCCAGTAATCAGGACAGACAATCATCCCTACAAGAGACAGAAGTCGTAGAACCAACGGTGACAAGCCCATCGGATGGATTTGGCTTTTTAATACACACGATGCGCGCAGCTATCAAGCCAGCAGTAGTATTCGACGGTAAAAACTCCGTTACTTCATTCCTTGAATCGCTTGAGACACACTTTCAGTTGTATCCGGTACCCGAAAAACAAAGAGTAGCCATCGCCTCCAGTGCCCTCCGAGGACAGGCGGAATCTTCGTGGAAAGGGATAGGAAAATTCTTACTCGAGGAATTCAGAAGCCTCACCTACAATTTTGAGAATTTCAAACGGCACTCCTGAAGGCCTTTCCAATCGTGAAGGATCGTGCGAAGCTGGAAGCCGAACTCTACAGCTTTTATCAACGGAAAGTTGAACACCTCACCGAATTTATCCTGCGTAAAGTCAAACTAGTGAATATGCTATATGGAAGAAAGTCCGATAATGAAGTATTTGAAATTATATTACCAAGATTATTACTCGCAGTACAAGATTTCGAGGAAATGAGAAACCCAGTGCTGGAAGAATTATTAGAATTAGCCGTAAAGTTTCCTAACCGGCGGATAGCCGAAAATTCGAGATTTTCTACTCAGGGTTATTATCAGCAGTTCTCCCGACAGCCGGCCGCAGAAAGAAACAAATGCAGTGGAGGAAAACGTTTTCTTACCAGGCCGTCAACAAGCAAGAACGAAAACGGTAAAGCCAAAGACCGCCAGCGCACCCAGCAAACATCAGGAAGAAAAATGAATTTAAACGAATAAAGGGGCCTGAGAAATTGAGAGTTCAGACCCCGTGTGCATCGCAAAATCCCTCTAAGTTATATGTAAATACCGTGGTAGTCAAGAATTCCCAACTATCGGTAATCCAGGTTCTTTTAAACGACGTACCCTTAGAAGCACTTGTCGACGCGGCAGCGGAAGGAAATTTTTTAAACCACAACTTCTACTATCGAAATTTTCGAAAAATAAGATTGTTTAAAAATTGTAGCACAGAAATTGTCGCCGCACAAGGGAAAGTTTGTGAATGTGTCGGAAAGCTATCGCTGAACGTTCAGGTAAAAAACGAAACTTTAAAAGTATTATTTTTTGTTGTCAAAACCTTGCAAAACCATATCATTTTAGGTACAGAGTTCCTCAGGTCGGCGAACGCCACAATAAATTTTGCAGAAAATTCCATTTTCTTGAATATGGTGCCAAAGCTGGTGGATGAAATAAAGATGCCAGACATAGATTTCCAACATCTAAAACAAGATGAAAAAGCCAAGCTGGAAAAACTTGTAAGTAGATTTAATACGTTATTTTCTGAGAAGCCAGGGAATACACAAATTGTCACCCATGCGATAGAACTAAAGTCAAGCGAACCTTGTAAAGCAAAACCATATCGTTATGATAAGGAAAAAGAAGCAATAATAGAACACCACATAAAACAAATGTTAAGGGATAAAATACTTATTCCCATCAATAATGAATACGTTAGCCCAGTTGGGCTATGCAGAAAGAGAAATAACATGCCTTCTTCAGATCCAAAAGCTTATCGTTTTGCGATCGATTACGGAAAACTTAATAGCACGACTAAATTCCCTGTTTACCCTTTACCGGTAACAGAAGAAATAATACGGAAAATTAGGTCTACAAAATACATGGCCACTCTTGATCTTAATTCAGGCTATTTTCAAATAGCCATGAAACCAGAAGATGTGAATAAAACGGCGTTTATTATAAAATCGGGTACTTATGCATTTTTATGCATGCCGTTTGGACTTTGTGGGGCCCAATCAGCGTTTCAACGCGCTATGGACATAATTTTACGTCCCGTCCTAGGAAAATCCACTCTCATTTATCTCGATGACATTATCATAACTAGTGACACTCTTGAACAACACGTAGAAGCCCTTCACGAAGTTTTTCCATTATTAAAAGAAGCAGGTTTAACTATTAATGCCGCAAAATGTAAATTCGCAACTAAGGAATTGCGATATTTAGGATACAAAATTTCAGCAAAGACATCGAAACGGAAGATTCTAAAATTAAAGCAATTAAAAATTATCCTCCGCAAAATGCTGCGAAAAAACTTTCATTCTTTATTGGCATGTGCTCATATTATCGTTCGTTTATCCAAAATTTTGCCGATATTGTTGAAACTTTATTAGTGTTAAAATGAAAGAAATCCAAGTTTGCATTGACAGCGGAGGCAAACACCGCTTTCGAAAAATTGAAAACAGCTCTAATTAATGCCCCAGTGTTAAAATTCCTGGAAGGGGACTAGAATTTGGAGATCGCGGTGGATGTGTCACATTGCGCCGTGGGTGCAGTTTTAACTCAAAAAGGGCACCCCTTGGTATTCTTTAGCAAAACTCTAGGTCGGACACAAAGGAACTACACAGCAACAGAAAGGGAAACGTTAGCAGTGTTAATGGCAGTTCAGAGGTTTAGGGTATACTTCGGAAAAGTCCCAGTTACAATCTACTCTGATCATGCGGCAGTAGGCATATTATATTCTCGAAAGAATTTAACTCCTAGATAAATTAGATGGGCCTTAAAGTTACAAGAATACAACTTAATAATTAAGCATACTCCCGGCAAGGAAAATACAGTGGCCGACGCCTTGTCAAGAATTAAATTGGATGAAAATGGGAATCAAATAAAATGTGCTATGTTAACTTCTAAAGTTTTAGATTTCCTTGAAACAATTTTAGCTGAATTGCCGAAGGATCCAGATTTCGGTGATATATATGCTTATTTAAAGGATCCAGATAATTTTGAACATGTAGATCTTGCTGCAGTTAGAAATAGGGCTAGAAATAACGAGATCATAGATAATCAGTTGTTCTATACTAAATCAACAAATGAAAACCACGAACACAAACAGTCATTTCCGGTTGAGTATTTTGCAGGAACTTCATGGTAGCCCCACAGCGGGTCATTTAGGTATAAGGAAAACGGTGCGTAGAGTACGCGAAGCGGTGTTTTTTCCGCAACTACAAAAGATAGTAACAGCGTGTGTCAGGTGCTGTAAGTTATGTCAGTTAATTAACGACGTTAATTATATCCCAGCCAGGTATCTAAATAGTATTCGCGCGACTTTTCCTAACGAGATCCTTGAAATAGACCTCCTTGGCCCTTTTCTCCAAAGCGAGAACCGTAAAAACCATAAAAGCCGATATCTTTTGGTAATTGCAGACCATTATTCTAAGTGGGTAGAAATAATTCCTTTAAAGCGAGCGTCAGCTAAAATAGTATCAGATGCGTTCTTACATAAGTATATTATAAAATACGGTGCACCGTTATAAGTAATAAGCGATAATAATAGACAATTAGTTAGTCAAATTTTTGAGAACCTGTGTAAAGGGCTTGACATGCGGCATATATGAAAATGGTCCACAAGCAAACATCGCTGAGAGAGTTAATAAAAACATTGTTAAAATAATTAGAAGTTATGTTAAAAATTATCATAAAAGCTGGGATGGCTGCGTTGATGATATAGCCTATGCTTTAAGAACTGCCAAGCATGATACAGCGGGTAAAACGCCCCCTGAATTATTTCTGGGTAGGAAGATGCTGACTCCTTTAGACAAACTTTTTTTTGTTCAAGAGCGAGAACCAGAATTTAAACAGGCAAATATTCAAAAGCTGATTGATGAAGCTTTGAAAAATTCTGATGTAGCAAGAGAACGGCAGAGACTTTATTATGATAGAAAAAGCCGTGAATCAGATTTTAAAGTGGGGGCTAAGGTGTTGAAAAGAAAATTCACTTTGTCTAGTGCACCTGAATACGTTGTATCAAAATTCGCCCATAAATTTGAAGGACCTTATGTAGTACAGCAGATCGTTGGAGCGGTGATCTACTTAAAAACAGATTCGGGAGAAAGAATAAAGGCTAGTCCGGATCAATTGAAGAAATACTATTAACGTAAAGAATTCGATGTCTTACATCATTTCTTCCAGGCTTCCGATTTAGAAGAGGCAGCTTCCCCAGGGACAGTTCTCACCACACCACAAATCCCACCACCGGCGAAAAAGCAAAGAACTAAAGAAGCTACAAGTTTCCAAACCAACCGAAAAATTCCGGAGAAAAGAATCCTTCAACGTGTGGAAGATCCAACGAAGAAAAAAAATTAAGGGTGAAAAAAAGTCCCGGCTAGAAACAAGCATCGCCGTGTCATGACAAGATCTCGCAGCAGACAGCGCCAAGATACTTCAAGGAGGTGGCGGACTGAAAGAAAACCACAAACAAGACCACCCGTCGAGAAAAGGCAGAAGAGGCCTGCCGAAGTTGAAGGCATAAATCAAGAATCGAAACAACCAAGAGTTCACAGACAAGCGCCGTCGACTACCGATGTACAAAGAACCAGTCTGCCGGACAATAAAAGGAAAAGACAAGATCTACCGCCAGGATATCCGAAGAGACCACTCATCAGAGGGGGGAAGAAAAAAATGGATTCCCACCAGGGGATAGGAAGCAGAGACGGAAAGTCTTGTGGATGAATTACATGACATGGACAGATTTCTGCGAGAAGCGTATGTCAGAATACCAAGCTCCAAAAAAAAAAAAAAGATAAGGAAATTTTTCCATAAATCTTTTCTGTTATATAAAATTGCATGAAAATGTTTAAACGAAGTTACAGGATAAAATCTACTGCCTCGATTGAGGACTAAAATTAATTCAGCTTTATTTGGCGAAAGCACAAAGTATAGTGTATTATAGAATTGTTATGCTATATTAACTAGTAGTTCGGTTTTCTTTGTCGAAAGACTATTTATGTTAACGCACCGAAAAAAACTGGCTTGATACAAGCAGCTTCGTATTAGTACTTGTTAATGATAAGTTCGCACTTTTGGCAAAGAAAAGGATCCATTCAAGTAAAATTTTCATGTTATTCACTATTGTCTTAAAAGTATTTGTGTGTAAAAGGTTGAAATATTTGTCTGTTAAATGATACTTTTAATGAAAGTTTAAAGCTCAAAAGAGCAGGTGTAATATGTATTTAGTGCTAAAACTTCAACAAAAGTGAATACATTCAAAGTTTAATGTAGTCAATTGAGTTCGCGCAAAAGAAATTTTAGTTAAATCAAATCATGCGATTTTGGAGCGAAAGCTTGCATGCGTTTAAGATGAATGTAGAAAATATTTTCGTATGCATGCGTTTTGTAGGGCTCTTCGACGACACTCTAGTTAATTATCATGCTCATGGAGAACTTAGAAATGAATTTAGGGTGTGTCTAAGAAGGTTGTTATGTGCTAACACTCGATGTGCGTTTAGGTGGAAATTTTGTCCACTATAACATAGAACACTTGCGTTTTCACACCATACCTTGTAGAGAGCCATAAGGGGATTAAAGTTTGAAATTTAAGCATGAAAGTGAATTGAATGACTGTGCATGAAAAAGAGTAATGTTCGGAAAAGCTGAGAAAGCTACGCTAAATAAAGGCTAAAACTTAATAAAAGATTCTATTGTGAAATTTCCATGTTATTTAGAATCATGTATTCATAAGTGTTCCTTCCAGATGACTGGAAGGAGTTGACTGAACCCCTACTCAGTGATGACAAAGAATGTCCAGCAGAGCTATGAAGATAAAATTTTCGTCTGTAATCATTTAAAATTTAATCTTTTGAATGTAAACGGGGCTCAGATCTTGTCAGCTGTAGAATTTATCAGTTTGTAACAGGTCTTTAAGGACCTTTATCCAAGTCTGTTAAATTCTGGCATGGACAAATGTAGGGATTTATATTTATTTTAAATAACCAGTTAATTTTAATTTTAAGTTACTTTCCCATAAGCCTTCATTCCCCTAATTGTCAGTGCCAGAATATTTAAATTTAGTAGCGCGCGCAAGAAATGCAAATTCTACTAGTGGAAGAATAAGTTAAATATCGACGTTCCAGTAGAGAAAGGGAGAGTCGGGGAAATTGCCGTGCGTGCTTATACGCAAACTTCTGTTTAGCAGTCCTGCTGGTTTTGACATGACTCAAGCGCTATTATCTTGCTGCTACTAGACTCATTTGCGCGCTGTAGGCTACAGGATTATATGAGTCTACTATTTGTGAATATCTCTTATTTTAAGTTTGATTATACTGTTTCAGTTACCGCCTAAGTTGAGGCGTAGTATGTTAGCGTCAAGTTGATGCATTGTAAATAAGTTAAAGAGTTTAATAAAGAACAGTTTTAACCCTTCCTCAGTGCAATCACTATCTCTCAAGGTTCTACACAACAGCAGGACAGTAGAACGTTACAACCTTATAAAATAAAATACAAATACAAATTATGCAACTTTTTTCTTTGGTCAAGGTAAGCTTTTAGCGTTGTTATTCTCTCTACAGAACATGAATTAAGTAATCATGTAGATTTAAAAAAAGCATTTATGATTTTGTTTCTCTAAAAGCAAGAAAACTTAAATTACAGAAGAAAAAGAACTTGAAAATTAGAGAAATACCTTTTATATCGATTTTATTACTATTTATATTACTTCAATTTTTTTATCAAAAAAGTATTTTTAACCCATATTTTACCATTGTCCTGTATACAGGGCAGTACATATTTGATGGCTGTACAAAAAAAGTAATAAAGTTTAAACTATTTTTTTCACATTGTATTATTGCTAGAAAGCTTCTTGTTACATTGGCTATTTTCTTTTAAATGTTTACATTTACACATCTGTTTTTTTTTAAAACATGCACAAAAGGCTAATTTTGATTTTTTGCACTTTATTTTTTGAACGCATAAAAAAGGGGGGAAAAGGGTAAAATAAAAAGTGTTAATTTATTTTAAATAAAATAAGTCTCCATTAATGTGAATGACAAAAAATCCGAAAGAAAAATATATCATAGATCCTTATTTTGCTTTCTATTTTAGAGCGTCCTGTATATAGGACAATGGTAAAATCCGCTATTATATCACGCTGAAACATAACACCCCTTTGGAGTGAAATGGTTACCTCCGTTTCATTCCCTCGCTCTAAAATGTAGCGATTAAGTATTTTTTGTCCTGCGTCCCCTTTTGTAAACAGTTTTATTTAGCATCTGAAAGCCGTTTCACGCATTTTCTTTGTATGAATGAAATTTACTTTTCTAAATGTTTATTTTGTAAGGTTTATTTGCAAGGTTTTATTTTACGCATCCAAAATGAGTCGAAGATTTCTAACAGCTGAAGAAGCTTTGCAATATTTTATGACATTGGATGATGAATATATTGAGCGAGAAATGATAATAATACTACCCGATCTAGATACAGTCAGTGGCAATGAAGAAACAGTCGATGACTGCACTAAGACTAGACACAGTCAAGCTGTTTGTGACGAAAACGCACCAGGAACTATAGAAACAGCAGGAACTGTAGAAATTTTAGTAGGAAATGAAGATGATGAAATATGTGTGCCAAAACCTGATTGGAAAGATTGTGTTCCTCAATTCTCACGTGCTTCAGAATTATTTTCTCAAGATTCTAATCAGTCTATAACTGATTTTGTTTTTGGAAAATCTTCTACAGAACTCTTTGAGTGTATCGCTGAAAAAATTATAGACAAAGCTGTTATTGAGAGTAATAGATATGACGGGCAGGAAAATAATCATAATTTTTCATTGACAAAACCAGAATTCAAGCAATACTTAGGTAAACTTTTTTATAGTGGCTACCACATTTTGCCACGTGAAAAAATGTACTGAAAAAATGCGTCAGATACAGGAACCATACTAGTTAGTCGAGTAATATCACGAAGTAGATATTTTGAAATCAAGCGGTACATTCATTTCCATGACAATAGCACTATTGATTCGGACCGCTATTACAAAGTACGTCCAATTTATGATTTACTGAATGATGCTTTGCAACAATTAGGTGTATTTTCCAAACATCTAAGCATTGACGAAGGAATGGTGCGCTATTTCGGTCGACATGGTTGTAAAATGTATATGAAAGGAAAACCAATAAAATTTGGATACAAACTGTGGATATTAGCTTCTTATGATGGTTATCCCTTCCATATTATTCGGTTTCAAGGAGCACAAAGAAATGTAAAAGAATCTGTATCTCAAAACGTGTCAGAAGAGAAATGTAGTGCATCTGATACCAAAAAATGTGCAGAAAAATGTCAAATGGAAATGAAAAGCGAATCAAAACTGAGAATAAAAAAAACCATCGGAAGCTCAAAAACGGTGACAGCCTCAGTCAAATACTGTAGTAGAAAATTTGCTGTCAATTGTGAAAAATCCAGCGCAGCATAAAATTTACATGGACATATTTTTATATCTTATGGACTTTTTGTTAAGTTGAAAGAAACTAATTTTTTTTGCTACTGGAAATGTAAGGGAAAACACAATGGCCTATTGTCCACTAAAATCAATCAAAGTTATGAGAGCGTAGTTGATCAGAAATTTGATTCAAATAATGAAATCTCAGCGGTTCGCTGGAACGATAATAGAATAGTATCAGTACTTACAAATTTTGAGGATACAGGATGCAGGTCAAAAGTAGAAAGAAGAGTAAAGGGTGGAAGACAGAAAGTTGATATTCCGGCATGTATTACTAATTATAATAAATATAGGAATGGTGTAGATTTGCTTGACAGCTATATGAAACATATTTTCCCTCTATACAAGGTAAAAATTGGTATTGGCCACTATTCATAAATGCTTTTGAAACTGCACTAGTTGCGCCCTGGAAGTTAGCAAAATTATTTAGCACAACCGAAGCTCTTGATCTTCTAAAATATCAACGGGCTAGAACAGTCAGTTATCTGGGATTATCAATACCAAGGAACATTCAATGCAGAAAAATAGGTGCGCAGGAGAGAAATCCAGACTTCTTGCAAATGCAAACGGATCACGTGATTGTCAAAAATCTTGATGGACGTCAGCGTCGTTGTCAATTAAGAAATTGTATTAGGAAACCGACAACTATTTGTAAAAAATGCAATATTGGCTTATGTTCGAGTTGTTTTTTACCATCCCATTCAAAAGAAAGTGCTTGAAAGAAACTAATGCCTTGTAACTTCATAGCACTGGTTTTGACCATCGTCCTATATATAGGACAGCCTGTAACCATAAAGAAAATAAAAGTCTCGTAAGTTTTTCAATTTATTATATTTTCTTACCTATTTATAAGACAAAATTAGAAATTTCGAACAAAAGTTTTAATTTCTTCGATCATTGGTAAAATATGGGTTTTAATACACTAAGTTAAAGATTATAAATCATTCATATATTATTTTTCTGAACGCATAAAGCTATGATTACAAAATATTATAAGAGCTGTGGGAACATGACTTCAGAAAAGTTTGAATATAAAGGTATGTTGACATAATGAATTGTGTATAGGGGCGCACAGTTACCTTTTTGCGTTAAATGAAAAAGCATATAATCACGGTTCGAAAAAGAAGTTTTTATATAGCGTACTTCAGCATTATTTTCGCACTTATTTATTCTTCCTCCCAACCCCCAACAATGAATTAATTACACCTAATTTAGGAATCGAAAATTCTGATTGAAATATCTCTAATTAGTTGGAATAAAAAATATTGTGGGGTTTTACTTATTTAGTTCAGTTTTCAATCCTTGAACCCCACAAACACTTATAAGCGAATAATCACTTAAGCGTGTGAATAGACACGTAAGACTTACGAAGAGTTAACTACCCTTTATTTCTTAGAATAAATATTGTTGCGTTATACGGGTTCGTGGATTTGAGAGTATCCGATGAAAACACGATGCAGAACAATAAAAAAAGCACAATTTATTTACAAGAATCACTATTTACAGCACAGTTCCAAAATTACCTTTAAAAGCGTCGAAAATCTACAATAAATACGCTGAAACAATCAGCAACACAGCTTCAGGCTGTAACTGTAAAGGTAGCTTCACGGCAACACTAAACTTAACAGCGTGGAACAATCGCCAATACACTGTCAAGCTATACTGTAAAGGTAGCTTCACGGAAAAGCACTATCTCGATCGCTTTCTGTTCACAAAACTCTCGCGTAGCTTAGCACTCACAGTAAGCAGCGATTCTCACAACTAATCACACTCTCGCAACTACTTCACAATCTGCCTGCTCTCAGAAACGCAAGGGTTTATATAGCTTTTCTTTAAGTTCCACACGTTTAGAGAAATATCTCGATAGGAAGTTATTCTAGAAGTTTCCCGATTGGACCATGGGATATCGCCTATTTGGTCGCCAAATGGGCGATAAAGTCGCCAATCTGGCAACCCTACCATACACTATTTTATGGCAACCCTAGTGCTATGCCGGAAAGCTTACATACAGGCGCAACCGCCGCAACAATATGATACAATCAGTTCCTAACTCGGAACGTACAGCAAAGACTTAGTTGGGCTTGAACTCAAATAAATAGGAAATTAAACTTAACTAAGCTTAACTAAAGCTAACTGAAAGATATAGCCGAAGCTATCAAGATTCTAAGTAGTTGAACCCTAAGTCTTAATTGAGTCGGCGAAGCCAAACAAGGGCCTAAGGTCGAGCGTAGTAAAGCTAAGAGAGACTTAGTCAAAAGGCAAACGCGCGCTAGTCAGAAACTCTTGCTCTCTTTCGAAGTCGGTGAAACATCCACTTAAATACTACTATTTACACATTTGCGTTTCTGAAATTACATCCTGGTGGGAAATTGTTAGCTGAAACTAGAATAGATAGGAAAGATGCATAAACTTAAAATAACAGTTAATAAAATTAGGATAAACCTTACAATATGAACATTAAGATAGAACTTACAGGTTTAAATTCTTTGCTGTTTTTAATTTTCTTATTGTTGTCCCTTTTCTGTTGCTAATACATTTCAATTTTACTTTATATTTAATATATTCATGGTACATACATTCTGAGAAATTAGAACGAATGTGAGGAGCAATGCGAGCATTGTTTACGAAAAGACTTTAGTCTAATCTAATCTTCACTTCACCTCGGCGAACATCTTGTTGAATTAAAAAGCTCAGACCTCTCTAATTTTATAGTCACATTAGTTTACCAACGCCTTAACCTCCTTGTTCTTGTTTTTTGTTTCAGATAATTACTAGGAATGGTGAGTAAAAAAATTTAATTATCCATTGCCATTTTCCTAAATCATATTTAAAAAATATTTGTAGTAAGCTTTCGTATCATTTCCACCTGCTCAACAAAGAAGAATTATACCCCAAACTTAATTAATAGTTTGCAAACAATTTCAAGTCAAATACGAAGTCTAAAAAAATTAAAATTAGTATTATGCTAACTGCATTACCTATAAATCATGAAGGCAGTGTGGCATTATAATTTAACGAACCTATTCTTTTAATATTGTTGCGTGCGTACGGGTTCGCTATGGATTGAATGCACAAGTCTTTAAAAAAGTTAATAAATTTATTCCTTTCACAAGAAATAAAACAAAATGCTGAAATATTTCCTCAGAGATATTCGTACAATATCACAATATCTCAAACGTTAAACAGAACTCAATTCAAAACAGAGAAACTAATTCTATCTCACAGCGAATTCGCTACAATCGGTAAAAGCATTAAGTAAACAGCAGTTCGCTTAAAAACAGTTACAACTGAGCTGAGGTGTTTTAATGCAGCTTTTATGAGCTTTTTAATTATCACTAGAATATTCTGGTAAAACCTATTTTCTCGACTTTTTCAAATTTTGTGGATGACAACAGTAATTACGAGATATTTATTTATTAAATATTAAATGCACCCGCTCTTTTATTTTTTCATTTCTGACGTAGCTTTCTCTTCAAAAACCGTGTGCTTTGCACAGGAAAATAAAACAACTTTAATAACAATTCTAAATAAATAGCTAAATAAATACGAAATCCGTAACACTGCCCCCTTCCCAAGGACTGCGCGCCCCGGGCAGTACAATCCCTGGACAGGAAGCCAAACTTACAACTAAGGCATCAATACAATAATAAACATTACAATAACACAATAAACAATAATTGCAATAAGTAACTTTCAGCAAATCGAATACTATCAAACGCTAAATACAACTCAAATGCTATCAAATACTAAATACAAATACTATCAAATCCAAATGCTATCGAATACTAAATACAAATCAAATACAAAATACAAATCAAATACAAAATACAAATCAAATACAAAATACAAATCAAATACAAAATGCAAATCAAATACAAAATACAAATCAAATACAAATACAAATCAAATACTATCAAATACTAAATACTAAAAGGACCATGGTCTTATACTGTTTACATTACTATTTACAATTATATACACTACGTATTATGGCCATAGTAAGGAGCTAACTTGTCGTAATGAACGACTTTAGGTTTAGAGTTCGATGACTTACGGATCCGAACCACGACGTTGTTCAGACTATTTAGGACTGTGTACGGACTTTCCCAAAGTGACTGTAGTTTCGAACACAGTCTATTCTGTCGAGTCGGATTCCACAACTACACCTTGTCTCCTTCGTTGAAACGATGGCCAGTAGCTCTCGTGTCGTATCGGGTGTTCATGTTCTCCGTCGCCAAGTTGACTTGTTCTCGTGCAGAACGGTGCATCACTTCAAACCGGGCCTGGACATCTTGGATGTATTTCTCAGGCGATGAAGGCGCATCTGCAGGGCGGCCAAACAAGAGATCACAAGGCAGACGAAGATCACGACCTATGAGCATCTGGGATGGAGAACTGCCGGTAGTCTCGGTTTTCTCTTCGACCCTAGTATGATTTCGACAACTTTCTGAGCAGGGTCGTTCCGGCAACGCGTCGGCGTTTCGAGGTGAGGATCCCTTTTGCTGACGGATAGTTATCTCCTCTGAAGCTGAGAACAGTTTGTCGTCTTTGAAATCCAAGGAAAAATTTTATTTCCTTAAAAAGTCCAATCCAAGTATGCAAGGATCTGTAATATCTGCCACATATGCCGTGTGATGGTAGGCGGCACTTCCAAGCGTGATGTTCGCGTTTAACTTCTCATCTATGTAAATTTTCTCGCCGAACGCAGTGTGGAGGGTAACACAGGATGGCGTCCAAATCAGCTTATCTTTAAATCGTTGAGCTAAATCTTTCCGAATGATGGTAACATTAATTAATTTGTCAATGATCATATTGCAAGGAACTCCACTGGTATGCCCATTAATGGATAGTCCATTACTGTTGCCACTCCCTGCAGAAATCTTGAGCGCTTTAATACAGGGTTTTTCACTATCTGGCAACCTCCGCTCCTCGATATCGTCATTAATTTGCCTCCTGCGTCGTTCCTGGGAGATGATCTTATTTTCCGTACCCCTGGGTGTTCTGCAGTTCTTTCGTACGTGGTCTTCAGGTCCGCAGTTCTAGCATTTTGGTTTCTTGTCACTCCTTTTCCATCTCATAGCATTTAATTGTCTGTTTATATCGTCTGTCTTATTTTCCGTGCTCTGGAGTGTTCGGCAGTTTCTTCGCATGTGCCCTAAAGCACCGCAGTTCCAGCACTTTACGGTCAGTTTCTTATCACTAATATACCGTTGCAAGGCATTCCCTTGTCTTGTTAAATCATCTAGGCGAGCAGCCAGTTGATCCACTGGCTCTTGGACTTTCGCAGCTTTGATTGGGTGTCGGTTTCTGCGAGTTGCTTGCTCGGCTGCCTCGAATTTCATGAAGTACACCAGAGCACTTTTTAAGTCCTACACATCAGTCATTTGCAGTGCTTTCTGTATTTAAAGATCCCGGATGCCGTCAATATAGTACTGCAGGGACAGAACTTCCTTGTTTCTCTCGGGTAAAGGCTAGATGGGACAGCCTTTCAACATCCGTGGCGTGCTCTTGGAGTGTTTCGGTGCGTTTCTGTTAATGGGATTTTAATTGAAGACTACGGTAGTCTTTCATCCCCGAAGAGCAGGTCCAATGCGCTCATTTCTTCCCCGAAGAGCAGCTCCAATGCGCCGGATAGAGCTTCTAGTCTCTGGTTTTCGGGAAGGGTCTGCAGGATATCCGCCTGCATCTGCTCCAAGAGAAGCGATGAGATGACAGGCCTTAGCTTGGGAATCCCATACATTTGCATCCGTTGCTATTGAAAATTGAGTCTTATAAACTTGCCAAGAGGTCTTCTCATCATATGTCGATAGCTTCAGAGAGGGACGAGCAGGCATAGGTAGAAATTTAAAGCCATCACTATTGCTCTTTGCCGTCGTTACGAATTTCTTTAAATTATCAATTTCTTTGGGAACTGCAGAAACCCTCTCATCAATTTGTTGTTCGATTTGCTATTGAACGGCAGAAACTCTTTCTTCTATTTGTCCTTTTACCGAAGAAACTCTTTCTTCTATTTGTCCTTTTACCGAAGAAACTCTTTCTTCAATGCGTCCAACTTTACTTTCAACAGCATCAGTTCTGCCTTCCATAGCTTTGAATTTGTTCTCTATTACGTAGGTAATTTCTCTTTTCATTTCCTCTTGACCTGCTTCAATCTTTTCTTAAACAGCCTTCATTTCATCTTTAACAGATCGTTGACCCAATTTCATCTCTTCTTGACCACCATCCATCTTTTCTTTGACTCATTTCATCTCTTTCTTAACGGATTCTTTCATCTCGTCTTTAAATGCAGCAAAGGCTATCATCAGCTGTCTTAACTGTCCTTCCATCGCTCGTCTTATTGATATTCGAATTCCACTTCTGACACCAAAAATTGTTGCGTTCGTACGGGTTCGTTATGGATTGAATGCACAAGTCTTTAAAAAGTTAATAAATTAATTCTTTTCACAAGAAATAAAACAAAATGCTGAAATATTTTCTTCAGAGATATTCGTACAATATCACAATATCTCGAACGTTATACAGAACTCAGTTCAAAACAGAGAAACTAATTCTATCTCTCAGCGAATTCGCTGCAATCAATAACAGCATTAAGTAAACAGTAGTTCGCTTAAAAACAGCTACAACTGAGCTGAGGTGTTTCTAATTCAGCTTTTATAAGCTTTTTAAATATTCACTAGAATATTCTGGTAAAACATATTTTCTCGAATTTTGTGGTTGGCAACAGCAATTACGAGATATTTATTTATTAAATACTAGCCGCTGCGCGGCCAGCCTTCGTCTGGCTTTTAAGTGTACCAGAAAAATGCCTAAAGAGAACACCAAACATTAAATTTGAAAACTGCACAGAATTTTACTCTGCAGAAAAATTTTATCGAAAAAGAAACAAACAACAATGGAAAAAAAAATCAGTTAAAAATGCATTACATACTATTTTAAATCTTTCACAAACGGTCTTGCAATATACAAATTTTTCGCCGATACGCGGTACCACTAGGTGAGTTTGTTCGTTGCCACCGAAACAACAGTGACGGTTTGTTATACCTACTAATTCTTCCTCTAGTGACGTTACTCGCAGCAGAAGGGATGTCTTGTTGTTTCGAAGGTAACGAATGGTTCCACGTTCTTCCTGCCTTTTTCCGCTTTCGTTCTCATTTTACAACCACACTTTTATTTTTCAACACATCCCCTTCTTCTCTTTTTCCTTCCGCCGCCCTTCTGTGGACAAATTGCACATTATCCTTTATTAGTTTTTCAATACGTTTACAGTATGATGTAAAATGATTATCGTTCAATTATTAACAACGCTCAGCAATAATAATTTTTTGATTATCCAGTATAAGATTGTGTGTCACGGCTAACACATTGTAACTCATTAAAAAACTGAACAAATGTGCAAAATGGTCCAAAAATCATGAAAATTTCAAAAATTTATAAAAGCTTTGCTTGGTGCATATTGTATTTCAATAACTCAGTTATATTTTTAAAATTTAATAACTGTATTACTTTGAGTTGAATGTCTTCTTCAGTCAAATTAGAAAATTTTTTCACAGTTGAAGACAATAGACAATATTTATAAAAACACAATACTACATACTCAGGAATTCAGTATATACAAAAAAAAGAGAAGAAAAGAAAGAAAAAGGCATAAAAAGTATATAATGTAAGAAGTCGGTCAACAAACCATGTAATGTCGGGGAGGGCGGTCCTGCCTAAGAAAGAATGCTGTGACAAGGTCGCATGGATGTTCTTTGTCTGGTTGTCTCCAGGCGGACTGATTTCCGAATGCAATGATGCCTCTTTCACACTAGAGGAGAAAACCTGTTGCAATGAGGAACCTTTGTTAATGACTCTGGTTTCAGCCTAAAAGGTCACTTCAAAGGTTCAAGGAAATAAAGAATGTCTTTCACGGGAGTCAGAAGATGGATACCTTCGTTATGTACGAGTTGAGGAATCCCCCCCACCGGAGTTGAGCGGAGGTAAGGACACCGCGAGTTAGTAAAGTTTGGCAGAGAGAATGGAAGGTGGTTTTCGGAGAATAGCTAAGAACTTCCTGGTGGGACTATGAGCCTTTTGGCCCGTTAGAAATATCACTTCTCGTGTATGCTGTTGATTGCGCACATTCCTGTTTGTCAAATTTCTGAAATTACAGGATTGAATGTATACAAGTCCGACATCGTCATAAACCGCAACTGTTACTAAGAAATTTTAAATATTCACTTACGCTTTACATCAATCGTAAATAGTTGCTTTAAAATTCGTTACAAAACTTCGCCAGCAAATCTAGTTTTCAATCTCAAAATCTGAGTCTTTTAGAATAAAATCAGCAATAAATTAAAAATATCACGAAAACAAATTCAAAACTTCTTGCTTGAAAATAAAACTTAACAATGGTGACCTCGTCTGAGGTAAAACTAAAATTGCATAGTTTCAAACTTCTGCACAGGATATAAAATCAAACTGACTTTTCAAACTAAGAAGGAAAAAAAATTCTTTTATCTTTTCCTCTTTGGAAATCAACCATTCTCTTTGCTAGGAATTCATCTCACGTCAGACATCCGTAAAACTATTGAACTCTGAGCTTCCTTTTTGGCCGACCTTCTGAGTGTAGTTGGAGCTTCGTTCCTTTATCGGCGAACCTTCCGACCTTCCTCCGACGTTGCGGGAAACTGGAATTCTGGACGGAATTATTGTCGCCGTCTCTGTCTAACTTCCCTCTGGACCTTTCTTCGGAATGGATATAGTTAGTTTCCATGGCCTGGATATCGTTAGTTCCATGGATATCGTTAGTTTCCATTTCTGTTGAGGAGTCGTCAATTTAGCTCGCTGTTTGTGCCTTGAATTTCTGTGGGCAGATACGTCAATGACCCTTGGCGCCGGCGCTTGACATTTTTCCTTTCTGCCTAGAAGCCGCTTTTCGGTTACATCCATCTCCGCTACTTTTTTCGACGCTGCTCTAGATTTGTAGTTGCCTTTCTTTTGTTCTCCAAGACCTATACTCCTTAAGTCTCTGCAGCACTGATACTTGCTTCACTACCAGTCTCCGGCAAAAAATCTTTAAACATCGAAATATATTTACGATCGAAATAGGGCTTGAATTTTCCACACTTTGTTGGCCATTTTTGTCTCTGAGATAGAGAGTCGTTTGTCGAACACTCTCAATTATGAGTGGGCCTTTTTCATCATAAATTTAGCTACTCTACCTTCTTAAGTGTACGCTAATGCGTGTTTTACTTTAAGAACTTTCTCTCCCACTTTATATTCCCCCTGCCTTCCTTTTTCTTTTCTTTTTTTTTTCAATTTTTTTTATCGTAATATAATTTTTGCTTCCCTCTTACCATATCCGAGCTTTTTATCGCCTCATTAATAATCTTTTGAATATCTTCCATTTTGAATTCCGTTTCTCTCTGTTTTATGAAGAATAACTTATCCATGGGAGTTAACACTTTTCTCCTGAGAAATAATTCAGCAGGCTTTTTTTTAATGTTTTGTTATTCTAAGCTCAAACACTAGTTCATTGGCACAGTCATCCCTCCCAGCGACTATGTTAATTTTTCACGGTAATTTCGAATAATTTTGACTATATTTTTTTATTCGTTCAACTATATTAGACTGCGGACGATACATGTAACGAGGCCACATTAAGTCTTTGAAATTATTACAATCATCTGAAAACATACAAGGGATTTCATCCGCTTTGTTTAGCCACAAGGCTTTCGCCAACAGGTTTGTTGTAACATGACTGAGCAAATTTTCAATACACAAGAAGTCATTCCAGTTCAGTTTGTCTATTTTAAGTGAGAGAACTATTATGACTGGTTGTTCTTCGCTCTGTGGAATATTTTCAGTTTCTGAGTTGCTTAAATTTTGGTTTAACTGCACTAGCTTATACGTAGCGGGAATTTCGTGGCTTTTTCCTTTTGCTTTGGGCTTTCTGAGCTGGTAATGTCCCGTTTCGCGCGAAAAGCCGCCGATAATTCATATCATTTGTAAATCTCGCGGTTTTTGCTGATGCAGAAGGTTTTTTTTTTTTTTTTTGCTGCTGCTGACTTTTTCTGATCATCTGGATGTCTATTGCTGGAAATGTTTTGCGTGCTTAAGCTGTGGTGATGGCTCCTATTATTATATACCTCATTTAAGGATACAGCCTTGTTTTTTTTTCTTCTGAAGTATATTTCCCTTTTCGTCCTCACTCGCTGTTTCGGAGATTTTGGCAGCTGTTATAAAAGCTATACAATTACATTTGAACCAAAGAAATGCTGTTTTTCGGTGCTTTGAATAAGAAGTTGAAGTAAACGTTAAAGCACCTTGAACGATCACTATGGAGCAAAGTCTACAATCAAGTAATTAATAAACAGTGTTAAAATTGGATAACAGACTCTCTGTTCTTTTCATCTTGCTGAAGAGCTCACCATGACACGGTCTAGACAAGGATTCAACCTTGGGTAAGCCACTATTTTACTAAAGTTATTTCTTCACCTAACTCACCACCCACACACCACGTAACATAGTGCCGCGAACAACCGGTTGTGTGGCGCGAACTTTTTAAGTAGTTAGCGGTTACTCAGACATTTATGGCAATATATTTAAAACATGCCGTACTTGTAATCACATGAATTTTTATCTTGGTATGATAATTTCAAAATTCCATTTATTTTCAATGAGTAGTAAAATTAATATATTATATTGCTGTAAATATCATTTCAAGTATAATGGAAGGACATTGTATCTAAAGCTGTATTAAATAACAATATCTCACTAATAATCTTCAAAAAAGACATTTCTTCAAACATTTTGGTTCTATTATGCAGCACTGTGAATCTGTTTAGTAATTATCTTGTGAATTATATTCTTTTATATTATATATTGTTAACATGAAGCTTTTGTAGTCAAAAACTGTTATTTTTGTCTTCCATCTGATTGTATGAATAGAATTTTATCTTGTTAATTTCAATAGTTATGCCTAAGTTTTCTTAAGATTAGTTTCTCCTTAATAGTATTTTCAATAATAGTCTAAATATAGTTGCAACCATCAACTATATGCAAAGAGATTCATGCATGTGAAATTTGATTTTTGTGCCTTTCGGACAAAGTAGATTCTCCTTAAATTACCTTGTAGGGATTTATATTTATTTTAACTAACGCGTTAAATTTAATTTTATGCTTACTTTCCTAAAAGCCTTCATCTCCCCTAATTGTCAATGCCAGAATATTTCAATTTGGTAGCGCAGTGAAGTAATGCAAGTAAGTAATAGCAATTGAAGTAATGCAAATTCTACCTTGAGGAGAAAAGGTTTAAATACTGAGTTCTAAAAGGGAAGTGAAAGAGTTTGGGCGAACACTGTACTTTTTGTAGCATGAGCTTCTGTTCTGCATTTATTACTGGTTAACGTGGCGTAACAACTGTTACTCCGCTGCCACTAGAAATTCGACGCTGTTTTAGGAAACAGGATATTCTGAGCCCTGTAGCGTAATTCTGCTACTTGTTAATATCTGCGAATTTTTAGTTTAGTTCTTGTTATTTGAGTTACGCCCGAGTTAGGCGTAGTATGTTAGCGTCAAGCCGACGCGTTTTGAATTTTAAGGAGTCAATATAGAGTTCTTCTTACGCTTCTCTTGTGTGGTTTCTACACGCATGTCAGCTGTTACATTAGAAGATGGACCCAGATTGTCCTACATTTGGCGCCCAAAGTTCTACTTCAATCCGATAGCCAACGATCAGGACGGACAATCATCCCCACAAGACGCAGAAGTGCAGGCCCGAGGGTGACCAGCCCTTTGGATGGGTTTGGTTTCCTAATACAAACTATGAGAGCATCCTTCAAGCCAGCAGTGGTGTTCGACGGCAAGAACTCCGTCATCTCATTCCTGGAAGACATTGGAAACCACTGCCAGTTGTATCCTGTACCCGAGAGACAGAAGGTAGCTATTGCTTCGAATGCCCTGCCCTCGGAGGACAGGCGGAGTCATGGTGGAAAGGAATTTCAAAATTTTTACTTGGAGAAGTCGGAAGCGTCACCTACAATTTTGAAAATTTCAAAGCGGCACTCTTAAAGGCCTTCCCGATAGTGAAAGATAGTGCGAACCTCGAAGCCGAACTGTACAGCTCTTACCAATGGAAAATTGAGAATCTCACCGAGTTCATTCTACGTAAAGTCAAGTTAGTAAATGTGCTATACGAAAGGAAGTCGGATAATGATATTACCAAGGTTATTACCCGGAGTTCAAGATTTCATGGAACTGAGAAACCCACGAACGGTTCAAGAACTATTTCTATTAGACGTGAAATTCCAGAACCGGAGGATAGCAGAAAGTTCCAAATTTCCTACTCGGGGTTATCAACAACAGTTCTCCCGACAGCCGGCCGTAGAAAGAAAGAAATACAACGGAAGAAGACGATTTTCAGCGAAGTCAACAAGTAAGGATAAAAACGAGAACGCGAAAAAGAAGTTCAATAAAGATCACCAGCGTACCCTAAAGACAGTAGGAGGGAAAAAAATCTTTAAACGATTAGAGGGGCCTGATAAATTGAGAATCGATACCCCCTGTGCATCGCAAAATCCCTCTAAGGTACATTTAGATACAGTGGTCTCAAAGAATTTCCAGTTACCAGTAATACAGGTTCTTCTTAACAACGTACCCGTAGAAGCACTCGTGGACACCGGCGCTCAAGGAAATTTTTAAGCCAAAACTTCTACTATCGGAATTTCGGAAGAATAATATTATTTAAAAATAGTAGTACGGAAATTATAGCTGCGCAAGAGAATGTTTGTTAATGCGTCGGGAAGCTGTCGCTTAACGTTCAGGTAAAAAAAAACAAAGTTTTGAAAGTTTTATTTTTTGTTGTTAAAAATTTACAAAATAAAATCATTTTATGTACAGAGTTCCTTAGGGCGGGGAACGCCACAATAAACTTTACCGAAATTTCCATTGTTCTCGATATGGTGCCAAGGGTGGTGGAAGAGGAAAGTATACCGGAAGTCGACCTTTAGCATCTAAAGCAAGGTGAAAGAGCCAAGCTGGAAGAACTCGTAAGTAAATTTTCCACATTATTTTCTGAAAAGCCCGGGAATACACAGATAGTTAGTTACCCATGCTATTGAATTAAAATCAAGCGAACCGTGTAAAGCCAAACCTTATCGTAATGATAGGGAAAAGAAATCTATAATAGAACACCACATACAACAAATGTTAAAAAATAAGATAATAATTCCCATCAGTAGTGAATATAATAGCCCGGTTGTGCTATGCAGAAAGAAAAATAATTTGCCTCCCTTAGATCCAAAAGCTTGGCGTTTTGCCATTGATTATAGAAAATTAAGTAACATGACTAAATTTCCTGTTTACCCTTTACCGGTAATAGAAGAAATAATACGAAACATTAGGTCTACAAAATTTATGGCCACTCTTGATTTTACTAGCAGGCTATTTTCAAATATCCGTGAAACCAGAAGACGTGAATTAAATAGTGCTTATTATGAAATCGGGCACTTATGCATTTTTATTCATGGCGTGCGCCCCCCCCCCAAATTTTCAACGCGCTATGGACATTATTCTACCTCCTATCCTCAGGAAATCCAAAATAATATGCTTAGATGACTTAATCATTACCAGCGACACCATTGAGGAACATGTCAAAGATCTCTACGAAGTTTTTTCGAAGCAGGGTTAATTATTAGTGCATCGAAATGCAAGTTCGCTACTAAATAGCTGAGATAGCTTGGTTATAAAATTTCAGCTAAAGGTATGGAGTTTGAGGATTCTAAAATAAAAGCAATAAAAAATTATCCTCCGCATAATACGAAGAAGAAACTTTCATCCTTTCTTAGTATGTGCTCGTATTACCTTTTCTTCATTCAAAATTTCGCTAATATCTTTGAACCTTTATTAGTACTAAAGTGAAAAAAATCGAAGTTTGCGTGGACAACGGAGACAAACACGGCTTTTGAACAATTAAAAACAGCTTTAATTAATGCCCCAGTGTTAAAATTCCCTGAAGGGGACGAAGGCTTGGAAATCGCGGCTGATGCTTCAGATTACGCCGTTGGCGCAGTTTTAATGCAAAAAAGGCATCCCTTGGCATTTTTTTCCAAGACTGAATTCCACGCAACGAAACTATACAGCAACCGAACGAGGAACATTACCCGTGTTTAAGGCAGTTCAGAAATTCAGGGTTTATTTTTAGAAACACACCAGTTACAATCTACTCAGATCATGCGGCCGTAGGTAGATTATATTCTGGAAAGAACTTAACTCCAAGATTAATTAGATGGGTCTTAACGTTGCAAGAATAGAACTTAATAATTAAGCATACACCGGCAAGGAAACACCGGAGCCGACACGTTATCAAGAACTAAACTGGATGAAAATGGTGGTCAAATAAAATGTGCTATGTTAACTTCTAAAGTTTTAGATTCCCGGGAGACAATCATTGCTGAGTTGCTAAAGGATCCAGAATTCGATAATATCTATGCTTATTTAAAGGATCCAGATAATTTTGAACATGCAGATCTTGCTGCAATCAGAAATAAAGCCCAAAATTACGAGATCATAGATAATCTGTAGTTCTATACTAAATCGACAAATAAAAACCATGAGTTCAACCAGCCATCCCAGCCACACTACGTTTAAGCATTTAGCAGAAACTGCATGACGCACCAACGACTGGTCACTTAGGGTTGAGGAAAACAGTGCGTAGGGAACACGAGGCGGTGTATTTTCCGTAACTACAGAAGGTCGTGACAGCGTATGTCAGGTTCTGTAATTTGTGTGAGTTAATTAACGACGTTAATTAACGACGTTAATTAACTCACGCCCGGCCGGGTATCTAAATAGTATTCGCTCGACTTTTCCTAGTGAAATTCTTGGAATAGACCTTCTTGGCTCTTTTCCCCAAAGAGAGTTAAATAAAAAGCGATATCTTTTGGTGATTGCTGACCACGTTTGTAAGTGGGTAGAAATAATTCCGTTAAAGCGAGCGTCCTCTAAAATAGTCGCAGATGCGTTATTACATAAGTATATTTTAATATGCGGTGCACGGTTAAAAATAATAAGTGATAACGGAAAACAGTTTGTTAGTCACAGTTTTGAGAATTTATGTAAAGGGCTTGACATACGGCATATGAAAATGGTCCCGTACAGACCACAGGCAAATAAATAATTAGAAATAATTAAATTAAAATAATTAGAAGTTATGTTAAAAATTATCATAAACGCTGGGATGGCTACATTGATGAGCTAGTCTATAGTTTAAGAACTGCCAAGCATGATACAACGGGTAAAACGCCCGTTGCATTACTTCTGGGTAGGAAGATTTTGACACTTTTAGACAAACTCTTTTTCTTTCAAGAACGGGAACCAAAATTTAAACAACAGAACATTCAAAAGCTGATCGATGAAGCTTTTTGTTTTTCGAAGAAATGTTTCTGATGTAGCAAAAAAATGTTTCTGATGTCGAAGAAATGTTTTCTGATGTATCAAGAGGGTGGCAAAAAATTTATTATGATAGAAGAAGCGGTGAATAAGAGTTTAAAGTGGGAGATAAGGTGATGAAAAGAAAATTCACTCTGTCTAGTGCACCAGAGAACTTTGTATTGAAATTCGCCCATAAATTTGAAGGGGCATACATTATACAGGAGATCGTCGGAGCTGTTATATATATTACATCAGATTCGGGAGAAAGAATAAAGTCCAGTCCCGATCAATTAAAGCACTACTATGAGCGTAAGGACTTTGATGTTTTGAATGGTTTCTTGCAGGCTTCCGAATCAGAAGAGGCGTCATCCTCAAAAGGCGACTTCGACCCCACCAGAGCTTACACCACCCGCAAACAGAAGAAACATCCACCAGAAGACAAGTCCTCAGATAAATCCAAGAGATCTCAAGAAAAGAATCCCTCAACATGTGGAAGGTCCAGAGGGAAAAAAATTCAAGGGTGAAGGATCATTGAGAAGGAAGGCCCTGGCGACAAATAAAGATTGCCGTACTCCGACGAGATCTCGCAGCAGACAAGCACAGGATACGGCAAGGAGGCGATATAAAAAAAAGAATAGTGCAAACAAGACCACCGGTTGGAAAAATGAAGAAGAGACCACCCGAAGCTCTCAAGGCTCACACCAAGGACGGAAGCAACCAAGAATCTGCAGACAAGAGTCCTCGACTACCGGCGGTCCAAGAACCAGCTTTCCTGCCAGCAAAAGGAAACGACAAGAAACGACGCCATTGGAACCGAAAAGAAGGGTGCTTGGGGAAGAAAAAGACACCGCCAACCTCAGCCAGTTGGAAAGAAAGCAAAGATTGAAAATCGCCAGTGTAAGTAACGTCACGTGGAAGGACTTCTGCAATATAAGGATGGCTGAGTACCAAGTAAGAAAAACGAAGATAAGTGAGTTTTTTCAATAAATCTTTTCTATTTTGTAAAGTTACTTGGAATATTGAAATACGAAGTTACTATGTAAAGTCAGTTTGCCTCAGATGAGGACTAAAGTTATTTTAGTTTTATTTGGCTAAAGCACAAAGCTATAGGTTATTCTAAAAATGTAATGTTAATGTAAAGAACTACGATTTCGTTTTTGTTTGTCGAAAGACTATTTATGTTGAAACGCCAAAAGTTCTGGCTTGATACAAGCAGCCTCATATTAGTACTTGTTAATGAAAATTTGTTTTTAGTTTCGCACTTTTGTCAAGAAAAGGATCCAAGTAAAATTTTCATTTTATTCTGTAGTGGTAAAAGTATTTGATTGTAAAATGTGAAAATATCTGTTGTGTTAAAGTAAATGATACTGCAAATGTAGGTTTAAATTTCAAAGAGCATATACAATAAGTATTTAGGGCTAAAACCTAAAAATGTAAAGTTACTGTATTTAAAAGTTAATGTATTCAAGTGAAAATCTTGAGATCATTCAAAAAAAAGTTAGCCAAGTCAAATCATGCGATTTTGAGCGAACGCTTGCGTGTGTTTAAGCCTGAATGTGGGAAAATATTTTGTATGCATTTGTTTTGTAAGGCTCTTCACCAACATTCTAGCTAATTTTCGTGTTTACTAGCTGATGAAGAATTAAGAATTGGATTTAAGGGGAGTATAAAAAGGTTGCTATGTGCTAACAAGTTTGATGTGTGTTTAGGTGGAGCGTTTGTTCACTTTGACATATTGCACTTGCGTTTTCACCACACATTGTGGAGAGCCAAAAAGGGATTTAAGTTTAAATTAAAGCATGAATGAGTAAATGTGACCCGTAAAAACCGTTATGTTCGGTAAACTTAAGGAAACTACGGTAAATACAAGAGGGTTAGAAACTCAAAGGATTAATGTATTGTGAAATTAAAGTGTTATTTATTGCTTGATAGAAACATGAATTCATAGTTATTCCTTCCAGTTGACTGCAAGGACATGACTGAATGCCCTATTAAGCAAAAATGATGAAGCAAGTACAGCGGAACAACAAGAGGAAAAGCAATTATTTCTGTTATATTTTAAACTTTAGTACTTGTATGTAAACGGGGATCACGGCCTGTTAGTTGTAGACTTTAACAGTTTGAACCAGGTCTTTGAGGACCTTTATCCAAGTCTGATAAATTCTGGCAGGGGCAACTGTAGGAATTTATATTTATTTTAACTAACGCGTTAAATTTAATTTTATGCTTACTTTCCTATAAGCCTTCATTTTCACTAATTGTCAATGCCAGAATATTTAAATTTTGGTAGCGCGCGTCAAGTAATGCAAATTCTACTTTGAGAATAAAAGGTTTAAATACTGAATTCTAGAAGGGAAGTGAGAGAGTTTGGGCAAAGAACCTCTATGTAAAGAAGGAAAGGCTCCATAGACGTAATGTAAACCACTTTGTCTGCAACGCCGCTACAAAGAAAAGGGAGCATTCGCCAAGGGATTTGGCGACGGAATCTGTTGGCGAGAATTTACCCTCTGTGATGTGCCGGTTCTTTGTTACTTAGCCGACATTTTTCCCCTCCGCGACGTGTATAGGAAATTGAGGAACACGGATTAAGATGAATCGTTCTTTGACTTATCGCGATAATTTAAACTCGGAAATGATGAAATATTAGGTGAAGTTTCACTTTCACTGGCTGTTGAACTTCCATTGTTCATATCGCTACTTGAAACCAAAGAACCTATTCTTTGTTTAAACTCTTGCTAAACGTAACGGTCGAACCTGTCCAAACCAACTTCGACATTCAGCTTTGAGCTTTGGCGCTTTTGGGCGACAGATATTTCACGCATGCGCAGTTGTTTCCTTTTCGTTGGAAGGGAGCCACTTCTGCTTCTGTGAAGTTTTCCTTCTTAACAGTACATATTCTTTGGTTTGGGCGACCACTGTATTTTTTGTAGCGTGCGCTCCTGTTCTGCATTTATTGCTGGTTAACGTGGCGTAATAGCTATTGCTTTGCTGCCACTAGATATTCGGCGCTGTTTTAGAAAACAGGATATTCTGAGCCCTGTAGCGTAATTCTACTTACTTGTTAATATCTTCGAATTTTTAGTTTAGTTGTTGTTATTTGAGTTACCACCCGAGTGAGGCGTAGTATGTTAACGTCACGTCGACGCATCGTGAATTTTAAAGAGTCAATAAAAGGTTCTTTTCACCCTTCTCCTGTGAGGTTTCTACACATATTTCAACTGTTGCATTAGAAAATAGACCACAGGGTCCTACAACCCTAAAGCCTCAGGTGTACGGCTAAAGAAATGAATTGAGACCAGGTAAGACAGAAATGTTTGAAACCATCTTGATTTTGATTAAGTTGCAGTTTGTCTTTATTTACTTTATCATCAGAATTAGATACTTTTGGATGGGGATAAGTTTCCTCAAAATCTAAATGAGTGTTGTCCACTGTTAGTCTCTTATTTATTGAATCCAGTAAACTTTTATTGCTCTGAATGAAGTCATAACCTAAAATTTTTTGGTAAGAAGAATTCCAATTATTCTGGGAGACATAAAGTAAATTTGTGAACCATTTATTTTGAATTTTAAATTTACTGCAGACATGTAAGGGAAAGATGAGGCTTCAATGGTCTTTATTCTTACCATGCGAGAAACAAATTAAACTTTAGTGAATTTCCTGATTACTGAAATAGCATCTGGTTGAACCAAAGATAAATTTGCACCAGGGTCAAGAAGAGCTTCGCAAGTCTCGGCACTAATAATTGTTGGCAAATAGTTAAAATGATCTGAACTACATGATATTAGCAATTTTGAAATGTCAAAATTTTCATTATCCTTGCTTTTTGCTAAGTTATGTTTGTACTGATTATTATATTTTTGAATATTTCCCGAAATTTGACAATTATTTTGACATTTTTTACGCCCCAAATTTTGTGTGTTCTTGCAAGGGGTCTCAAATTCTTGTTATAATGAGGCTGACAAGACACCTTTACCATTTTAAATTATTGTTGTAGTTTTTTCTATATTAGTTAGTACCTCAGTAAGGATGATAAATTCTTCTGCTTGTGTTGCGAGCATAAATTTGTCCTCTATGTGATCTCCGGAGAGGTTCATACTTATCTCGTTCAGGAAAGTACCAACCATTTGTTGTTAAGTGACTTATATTGCATATGTGACAGGATATTCTCTCAGATCTATCTCTGTCATGAGATGTTACCGCATTGTGACTGATGCTTGTATCAAGAGTACTTATCGCAATTTTTCGAGAAAGTTGATAATTTTGTCGCATTCTTTAACGAGTGCATTAATTTCTAGATTTTGTTCAGAGTTTATACTGTTCAAGTATACTTTTTGATCATTTAATGCATTTTCTATATTTTCTGCCAATTCAACAGCGTTGTCAAATGAAGGTGGACCTAACTTTTTACATCATTTCTAATGTCAGCTCTGAGAGACTCAAGAAATTTTGTGAGTTTCATGTTTTCTTTGAATCTGTGAAAATTTAGGATTGTCCACAGAATCTTCATTGATATATTTTGTGGCTGCTGCGGTTATGTCTTCACTTAATTCTCAAACGGACTGATTATATGTATTTTGGGGATATAGTCAAAATTTTTGGTTGTATTGCTTAAAAAAATTCATTTTTTGCAAACTTATTCTTTAGCAATTTTGCTAAATTTTCAAACTGATCTTCTTTGGCTACTCTAGGATCCTTAAATAAATATTCAAGAGCTTTTTTCCTGAAGTTTATTTTTAGTATTCTTATTTTCTTTTCATTTGGCCATTTTTCTAATTTAGCTATACTGTTTATTTGGTCTATAAAGAAATGCACATTTTCAGAAATTTCTCCACTAAATGTAGGCAAAGCTCATGTTAAAAAAGTTGCCACAACTGTTGTAGATTTTAGTTTTTGATTACGCATCGATTTGAAACTGAGTGAAAAGCTTCCAATTAAAAAAAGAGAGAGAGATCTAAATATTGACAAAGATTTCCTTCCAAAACTGACACTTAACAACACCTACTTTATTGTGAATTGTTATTTGAAAATATATATATTTATATGTATTTTTTATTTTATTTACGCATGTTAGAACAAATCTATGTTCTGTACAACAATGTACCATTTATAACAAAACGAAGAAGCAAGAAACACTGAAGAAATAAATATTAAGGATTCTATAGCTACAAGAATCAGTATAAGTTGTGTAAATTTTTAGGACTATAGTTTCAAGTGTTGAACAGAAACCGCTTCAGCTGCAGGAGTGAAAATGACGAAAGGGAAAAGTAATCACGAGATAACAATCAAAAAAAAATTCGAGAAAGTTCTGGCCAAGGAAGAGAAAAGAAAGTCACTCGTGCTGTTTATTGACAATATGTGAAAGCTTTTATTAACTCTGATTCTTGTTGCTATAGTATCTTTGATAATATACCAGTTTACATTTCATATCAGGGGTAAACCTTTCCTTTCTTGCATTACATAATTATTCATTATAACATATATCATCGAAAGATTGATTCCCATTGAAAAATTTTTATCCTGGCCTTTGATCGATTCAACAGATAAGGTGAAAACATTAGGAGAAGATTAAGAAACCAGATACCAACTGGCATTACCTATGAAGCTAATGAATTTTATAAACGTTCGGTCGACACCTTAAAAATGGAAAATTTTTTCCAAAAAACAAAAACGTAGTGCTCAAGATGGCAGATTAAAATGACTAGAGAAAAATAAAGAATGACACTTTGCTAATATCATGTACTGTAAATATATTTATAAAAGTAAATTAAGATCAGTTCTTAGTTTACTTCTTGCTCTAAATTTAGAAAAATGAAGTTCTTTACCACGATTACTACCAGGGCTTAATGTTTGAAGGCGGATTCAAATTACTTTCTTTTCAGTCAGGACTTGCCGCAAGTCTTTACTCGCAATTTAATACTTCTTGAAAAGAGGCAAAATTATGAATCCCATAATTATTCATTACATCACATTTTTATTAAAAGTTTCATTCCCTTTGGTCCTTTTACCGAAAAGGCTGAATATAAATCTCCCATACTTAATACGTTGATTTTATATAAGGAGAATCTTTATATATTTACTAGACTTTATGTAATGACAGACGTAAATTTTAATCATAACCGACAGTATCAGAATTCGCACCATGGCCGCAAACGATGAAAAATGCGAAAAGTCGAGCTCTGAGCCCGAGAGTACGAAACTCAGTTACGCTCCTCTGAGTACTAATAATGCTATGACAGGGACCGGTCACCATCAGCATACCAAATCCTATGGAAACTCAGCCGTCGCCAACAAGCTTCGCTAATGCTAGTCTGAAAATTTATCAGCTCAAATAGAAGCACTCCAATCTACAGTTCGAGATTACGTGACTTCAACGACTGAAATCCTTCAACAAAGAAAGTCACTGAACTTTATCAACAGGGTAAACATATTTTTCAATCCCTCAACTTACTATGAGAGTACTCGGGCACACCTTTTTTTATTTTCTAGCGGCTAAATCAGAGTATATTGTAAAACTCGAAGAAATAAAAGAAAGCTGCCGCCCTGGAAAAATGAACCAAAATTTACCTTCTCCCGACTCACCTAAAATTATACACTATCAGCACTATGCAAAATATTAGTGTTGCAACCTCCGCCCTTGCTCAGACTTACTCAGACAAAAAACACGCACAAGTGTCCAAGACTCAGTTGGTATTATAGAGCTCCAGCCGCTTATTCAAAAAGAGGCATCCAAAAATGATGAGAAACTAACCTCTGAGAAGTGTAGCAATTTCAAAAACCAATTTGAAATAGCGCCAGAAGAAATGTGCGCCAGATTTGGCAAGTAATTTCCCGCAGCAGCCAGCTGAGAAATATACCCTTAAATCCCAGCTTACTCCTCCGGTTCATTTGAAACCAGGGCAGCGTGGTATTTCTTACTGCCGCAATTTGACTGACTTGTGCCTACAATTCAGTCTTGCCATAACGATGATTTTCTCAAATTGAGAGCCCCGAATGAGGCAGACTATTGGATAATTTCTTTAATTCTTTTGATCGAACTATTTTATCAGTCTCCGCTAGATGTCGCTAACCACCCGGATCTAAACTTCCATGATGCTTTCTTTTTTATTAAAATTGTGATGTTTTGGAGAGCAAAGCGCGAGTTAAAGGCGTGTGTGCTACGCGTTGCTTTACTTTAAAAATCTTTTAGTTAGTAATAAATAAATGCTTTCGTCCTGTTCTTTTATGAAGAGTTTAAGTTATTTCAAAAATACGAACCCATGAGAGAGAATCTCCAAAAATCTGGTGTCAGATTTCGGATTGTTGCTGCACTTTAGAATTCTTAAACCGAAGCTATAACAGTATATATAAAGTGTAAAGAGTGTAAAAACAAAGGACTTTCTACGTCATTAATGAAAATCTTCGTATTCAACTGTGCGCTGTTTCTTTTAAAGGAAAGAAGAAAAATATTGTATTTCACTATGTTTAAGAACTTTAAGAATATTGATGTAATTAATATCACAGATGAGTTCGGTTTACATCTTCCCGCAGACGCGAAAGTAATTGACTCGAAAAACTCTTGTTGAAAATTTTAATGCATTTAAAAATGATGTTGATTTGGTTAGCAATCTTAAAGAAACTATTGTTGCTGAAAGAAAACTAAATAGACAGAAATCCTATGATGATGCCAGAAACAAATCTGAGTTAGAAAAACTTAAATTACTTCAAAGTGGAAAACAATTAGAATTGCAGAATGTTAAAAGGAAATCGAGTATGAATGTTAAACATTCGTCAGATAAAGTATCGGATAAAGAATCCGTAACGAATAGTTTGGAAGATTTGATAAAAAATATATGAAACCAGAAACGTTTAATGAATTACCGTTAATTGAACCGTCTTTCAATGTTTGGAAACGAGTAATTAATGCAAAGAAATGTTCCAAATGAATTTAAGTAAAGCATTTTAAGTAATTTATTAGTTGAGAAAGCGAACAATGTTTTGATTTGTGTCAAAGATGATGAATAAACAACTATGAAAAATTGAAATCGCTAGTTTTGCACGAATATCAGCCGACTGCTGAAGAATATAAAAATACTTTTAAAAAAGCGCCAAAAAACGAAAATCTATCTTACGTGCAGTTCCGCATCGAGATTGACTCCTAACTTTGAATGTTATTGCGGACTGAGGAAAATAGAAAATTTTAATTCTGTTTGAGAATTAATAGTAGCTGATAAAATATCTAGTTCATCGGATAAAGATATGACATCACACATTATTCTAGAAGAGGCAGAATCATGGCTCAAGCCCAGAGAATTAGGAAAGGAATGTGATGTTTATTTTTTGTCTAGAGGAAATTCTTACAATGAATCCAAAATTAATTTACAAAAATTGTTCGCGGATCAAATTAATCATTCTAATTATCAATGAAGAAAATGTAGTCTGATAAAATAAATCAAAACATATCTGTTTTACATGCACATCGTTAAGGCGTTTCGTAAATTTTTGTCTGAAAAGATATGAAAGAACTGATTCCCTTAGTGGTACAAAACAAAGCTAAGCTTAGCTTAATTTAAAATGCTAAATAAAGCATTAATTAAAATGGAAACGATACGTTTATAAGTGCACTTAATTCTGTCGATGTTTTGATTGGCGGTCAAGAAACTAGAGCTTTGATTGATTCAAGTGCGCAAGTCGTAGTGATGAATTCTAATTTATATTAATTCTAACAAAATTTCGTTTGACAATTTGTTAAAAGTTCAAAGTATCGAGGTGAACGTGGCAAAATTCAAATTTTTACTCAGAGATGATTCAAATAAACTGCGTTCGAGTCATTTAGATATTAAAGCTGAAGTTACAGACAAACTCTCAGTTTTCCCTGAGTGATCCCTTCTTCTGTCTATAAGTTGTTTTATAATTCCAAAAGATTTGAGGGCGCTGGAAAAGTGAAGCAGGAAATCTTAAGGGTAAGCAGAAATTTACTGGCTTTCCCAGCCAAGATGTTCATCGAAAGAACAACAATAGGTGGAGTTTTTTCTCATTCCTGTTTACCTCATTAAAAAACTGTAGAAAAGGTGGAGGAAGGCACCGTTGAGAAAAAAAGAGAAAGAGCATGCTGTGCGAAAACAAATTCAGCAGCTTGAAACTAGTTTCATGTCTTGAAACTTTAAACAAGGAATTTAAAGAAAACTATAAGGGACTATAGGTCAAGAAACCTATTATTGGATGAAGCACTTAAGAAAACTGAAGATAATCTGCAAAACTTCGGGGCATTAGAATAAACTTTTACGAGTAAAAATTAGGGAGACGAGCTCACTTAAAAAGAAAATATTGATGAATTGGAGCGTGATTTAAATCATGAAAAGAAAAGTGTCTCATGACTCTACTAACAGTGTGATGTTCACCAACAGCAAAAAACGGCTCTGGAAACTGAATTAAAAATGATAAAATTGCAATCTCATATGAGTGAAAAATCTCAATCAAAAATTAAAGATAATAAAGAGAAAGAAAATCCTGTAATTTCGAAATTGCAGAAAGAAGTAAATGATAAAAAGGGACGAACTACTTTCAAAGCAAGACGGAATTACTGAAGAGAGAATGAGAGAAAATTTTTTTAAAAAAATTGGGAAAATGAAGAAAGATACACCTGATGATTGGAAGAAGGATAAGGATCCAACAGCATTTGCTGTAAAGTAATATTTAGCTCTTTGTTTCAAAAATTTAAAAGAGGAAAGCTCAATTAGAAATCAAACATTCTTTGGGAAAAGATTTTATAAAGATTTTATAGACAAGTTATCTTCATGCCAACAAACTCGCACAACAAAGTAGAAGAAATTGAAATTGTCAAGGAAGAGTTTACTGCTGAATTAGCGGCGAATGAAAGTAAGTATGGGAAAGAACTGATAGGAGAACGTGATAAATTATTAAATAAGATGGGAGAAAAAGCGAAAAGAAATATTTTAAAGATCCAAGAAGAGAATAAGAACAACTTTAATAAGAGATAAACCAGCTTCTTATATAACATCAATGACCTGGCAGTCATTCAGCGTACTCAGATGTACCCAGGACTAATATTTTTCGGAGTGCTGAAAGTTCTGAAACATGAGAGATGTGAAGTAGAGAAATACTAGACTGACTATTACGTCTGCCAATCATATGAAACTTTGGTCAAAAGTTTCATTTTTATTTTATTATTCTTGTTTTTCAGATATAATGTATGTAAGTTTAAATAATTTCTATATTCAAGAAAAAGCCAAATCACGGAGAACAGCGTTCGAGTCAATATGTCTAAATGTGGTATTTCCTTAAATTCTTTTGATTGAATTATTTTATTCTTCTCTACTAAATGTCGTTAGCCACGCGGATCTAAATTTCACTAATACGTTTTTTTTTAAAAAAAGATAGAATTGTGATGTTTGGAGAGAGCAATGTGTTTGCCACGCTGTGTTTTTGCTTTAAAAATCCTTAATTAGTGATAAATATTATTTTTGTCATGTTATTTTATGAAATATTAACCCATGGGTAAGAATCTCCACACTATCGTGCTCTAGCACGCTTTCTAGTTGACCAAAAATTTGAACACATTTCGGTTAATCTCAGAAGATGAAATCCCCTGACACTTTAGAGCTTCCTTCCAGTACTCCAATCAACAATGTATTCCCATCCTTCACAGTGTTTTAAGATTGTACCCCTACAAGTTGTAATCAGTTCAGCAGCCCTTATCAAATGACAAAACTAAGCGATATGAATACGCAAATTGGGCTTCGTCGAAAATCGATGACAATCCGCAGTGGCTTCTCAATACCTTGTGGACAGATGCGGCTTATTTTTCATTGCCTAGAGCAGTCAACATCGATAACTACAGAATCTGGGCAAAGGGGAACCCACGTGCCTACACTGAGGAGCCCCTACATACACCGCGTTTAAATATTTGGTGTAGTTTCACTGCGTCTATTTTTGTGGGCCCTTTTGTTTTTTTGAACAGCACTGTGAAAAACCTGACTGGAAGACCTGCTCAATTACTGCAAAACACTACTTGTAGATACTGCAGGAGAAAGTGATACCGCACTTACGGGAGCATAATGTCCTTGACACAGTGGCGTTAATGCAAGACGGAGCACCTCCTCATATCACAACCGAACTGAAGAACTTTCGAAGAGCGACTAATTACCCGTCACTGAAGAAATAAGTGTCCTCCTCACTCTCCAAACTCAACACCACTGGATTTTTGGCTTTGGGGTTATCTCACGTCCAGAGTGTATCGCAACAGGCCATCTTCTTTGGTGCAGTTAAAGGACGCCATTCGTCATCAAATCTCTTGCACCGTTTGGATACGTTACATGCTGCAGTTAACGGTGTTGTAACTCCCTGCGAACTGTAATTTGTGGTAATGGCGGACACATAGAATAAGATTGATACGCTTGCAAACATTTGCTTGCATGCAAATGAATTTAGTTTTCCTCGAAATGTACGATTTGCTCTCGTACAGCGCCCTCTACTTCTGAAAATTTTAACTGTTGTTTTTCCTTCATCAAAATAAAAAATTCCCCTTCACGAGAATAATTTCTTTGCAAACCGCGCTTAATTTTAATTATTTCTTCAATTTTTATGAATTTTTAAAATGTTTAGAGACTTATGGGACACCCTGTATGTGTAATAATCATTTACGTTCAAAAGGAGTAGAAATTGTGATTACCCTATCTGAGGAAAAAAGTGTAGGTTTGGGAATATTTAAAAGGTCTAAAGGTAAAAGCGAAAATTTAGAGTAGTCAAAGATGGTCATTTAAGCTTTTTGTCTGGGATCTTAAAACAGTGGTGATATCATTAAAGTTTAAAAAGCTATGAAAACGTATGTGGGGTTTTACTATTTAATCTTAAAGTTCTAACTTAGAACCCCACGAACACTAACAAGCGAATAATCGCTTAAGTGTGTGAACAGAACACATAAGACTTAAGGAGGGTTTACAACCCTTTATTTTTTAGTATATTTACAGTCAGCTCCTACTTGGAACTTAACACAAAGCCGCCACTCGGGCTTGAACTTAAAATAATAATAATTTAAACTAAAACTAGCTTAACTAAGCTATTTAAAAGGTATAGCCGAAGCTATCAGAGATCTAATCAGTTGGCCCCTTAGTATAAATTAAATTGGCGAAGCCAAGCAAGGGCCTAAGGTATGGCCGAGCGTAACAATAGTTCAGAGAGACGTAGCCAAAAGGCAAATGCGCGCTAGTCAGGGAATCAGACTCTCTCTCTCTCTCGAAGTCGGTGAAGTAGCGACTTAAATAGTACTCTTTCTCATTTGCATTAACTGCGTTTCTGAATTTACATTCTGGCCGGAAATTGTAAGCTGAAATTAGTATAAGATAGGAAAGATACAAAACTTAAAATAACTGTTAAACCTTACAAGTATTAGATTAATAAATTATATATATATATTTAGAGAGAGAGAGAGACTAAAAGTAAGAAAAGTAACTAAAGTAAGAAGTTTAGAACCGATTTCACAATGACCAAAAAGAAATGAAATTCAATATCTTAAATTTCAAAACACCCTATAAATATGTAAAATAAGCATTAAGACATCTGAAATACTAAAACGTAAAAATTACAAAAACCAGAATAAATACAAAAGAAGAGGGTTCAATCAAATCTGTTATAACGTTGTGGGGTTTTACTTATTTATTTCAGTGTTCAATCCTTGAAATCCACAAACACTAATAAGGGAATAATTGCTTAAGTGTGTGAATAGAGACGTAAGACTTACGAAGGGTAAAGTACTCTTTATTTCTCGGAATAAATATGATACAATCAATTCCTAACTCGGAGTGTACAGCAAAGCCTCCGCTTGGGCTTGAACTTAAATGAATATGAAATTAAACTTAACTAGTCTTAAACTAACTGAAAGATATAGCTGAAGCTATCAAGATTCTAAGTAGTTGGCCCCTAAGTCTTAATTAAGTCGGCGAAGTCAAACAAAGGCTTAAAGTATGGCCGAGCGTAGCAATAGCTTAGAGAGACGTAGCCAAAAGGCAAACGCGAGCTAGTCAGGAACTCAGTCTCTCTCTCGAAGTCGGTGAAACATCGACTTAAATACTACGCTTTACTCATTTGCATTAACTGCGTTTCTAAAATTACATTCTGGTAGAAAATTGTAAGCTGAAACTAGAAGTAATAGGAAAGATGCATAAACGTAAAATAACTGTTACTAAAATTAGGATAAACGTTACAACGCTATCAAGAGGAGGATACATCAAGCTAAATTGTAATCCCCCTTCCACTTGAAAACAGCTGCGTTTCTGTTATCCAAAATTACCTGATGAACCCATTTGAAAGTATTTAATTATAACAGTTTACCCTAAAATTTTGAAGTCTTCCCTGACGCAATGTAAGTAGGAATTCTAAGTCTAATAAAGCAATTGAAATTACTTAGACAATTTTAACTGAAACTATAGTTGAAAAAATACAAAACTTACTCGTTGTTCGCAGAGTCAAGCAATTAGAGATATACACAAATATTTCATTTGAACATTGGGATTTTTTTGATAATTTTAAATTTCACTTCTTTCGGTCTTTGTGAAATTGGTTCTAAATTTTTTACTTTCAGTCTATACTGATCAATTTTCAGCAGCATATTGCGCGGAAATACTTGGAATAATTTTGTTTTAAAATAAAAAATTTTATGTTACTATATTTTATGTTACTATATACACTCACGTTTGTGAAAATTGCAACACCATGAAGGACTTACGCGAGTGAGCTGAAATTTTCAGGAAATGCAAAGTAGCGCATGATATGCAAATGATTAGAATTGCAAATCCGTAGCACATGCGTATGCTGAGCAGCGCCCTCTGAACGGCTGATGGATCCGAATAAATAGACGGCTGTAGCGAGGCGTGTATGGTTATCGGTGGTTATCTGCTAGTGGTAAACGTTAACTCAATCTGTACTTATGCCTCGTCGACGAAAGAGAGCGAGATTTGAACAACTTACAGAGTTTGAACGAGGGAGAATCACCGGCCTTCGTGAAGCTGGATTGTCGTATCGTGCAGTAGCCTCTCGTGTGCAGCGTAACAGCAGCACAGTGATGCGCGTTTGGAAGCAGTGGACGGACGAGTGTCGGACAACTCGGAAATCCGGGAGTGGACCCCGAAATGTGACGTCAGCTCGCGATGATAGACACCTGGTCCGCATGGCGCGGACGGACCGTACAGCTTCCTCTAGACAATTGGCAGCACTGTGGTCAATAGCTACAGGTGTTTCATTGTGTGCTTCATCAATTCGTAGACGTCTGCTGCAGTGTGGACTGCGCGCACGGACTCCTTTATACAGGATCCCCCTAACGCACGACCATCGCCGCCTGCGGCTACAATGGGCCAATCAGCATAGAGACTGGCGTGCTGATTGGCAGCATGTCGTGTTTTCTGACGAATCCCGCTTTAATTTGTGGTACCATGATGGCCGCATTCGTGTCAGACGCTATGCCGGTGAACGCCACCTTCCGGAGTGCATTATCGAACGCCACAGTGGACGAACACCCGGAGTTATGGTCTGGGGCGCCATAGCATATCATAGACGATCTCAATTGCTACGAATTGTGGGCAATCTGAACAGCAACCGGTATATCCGTGAAGTTCTACAGCCCGAAGCTGTTCCCTTCCTTCAAAGCTTGCCAGGCGCTGTATTTCAACAGGACAATGCCCGCCCTCATACTGCTCGGATTGTTAAATCCTTCTTTGCAGCGCAGCAGGTACAGCTTCTTCCTTGGCCTGCGTGTTCCCCGGATATGTCGCCAATTGAACATGTGTGGGATGTCATTGGTCGGCGTCTTGCTCGTGATCCTCGTCCTGTTGCGTCTGCAGACGAACTTTGGGTACGCGTACAAACGATATGGAATGCTCTTCCTCAGTCAGACATTCAAACTTTGTTTGACTCCATGCCACGTCGTGTAGCAGCACTTATTGCGGCGCGTGGTGGCCACACAAAATACTGATTCTGATCTCTTGTTTGTTTGCTTTGAACATTTAATCATTTATTTGTACCACTACCACTCAACTGTGTATTAAATTGCATTCAATTATGACGATTCCTTCTTGGTGTTGCAATTTTCACAAACGTGAGTGTGTATATATATATGTATGTATATACTATATTTCACAGTTAATTGCTTTCCTTTTCCGCTTCGTTAATTTTTTTTAATTTAAAATTTTTTTATTTATTTTTCGTATTTTGCATTTTATTGGCATTTTTAATTACTATTACTTTTTGACTGTTTGATGCGTCCTGTTATTATTATTATTAATGTACCTTACTTAAAAAAGTAAGCGTTAAAAATAAAAGCACTGAAAACTTTGCAAATTATTATGTTTCGTGTAGATCAATGGACGTCTCCTATTGGATAAAACTCACGTCATCTGCTTTGGCTGCTCTGATTGGCTTAGTTGCTCAGACCACCTTAGGTACAAAATCCCCCTGTGTAGATGAAATATTATCACTCTGGAAGGCTGCTAAAATTTTTCCATTTCTAAAGCCTGGCAAGCCTATCGACCCATAAGTTTACTCTCATCCCTCAGCAAGATATGTGAAGTTGTGCTGCTCAAAAGAATCGCGGAATTCCTGCACAATAACAGCATTATCATTCCACATCAATTTCGATTCAGAAGGCAACTACCGACCTCCAATCAACTCTATCGAGTGGTGGAAACGATCTCTGAAGGAATGGCTATCCGCAAGGCTACTGGTGTACTCTTCTTAGACATTGTTAAGGCTTTTGACAGAGTTTGGCTGAATGCCCTCATTTACAAATTACACGATCTGGGTTCCCCAGATTACATCACCAACATTGTTAATCCTACCTGAGAGGTAGACACTTTGTTGTCACGTCTCTGGAACAAACTCCATAAACCATGCCATTGAGGCTGGTGTACCACAACGATACTTGGTCCCACTTTATTCAACATTTACGTGAATGACATCCCTACCCACAACATTTGCTATGTATGCTGACAACACTGCGATCCTCGCAGAAAGGGAATTCGTAGGTCCAGTCATCCAACGATTACAAAATTACATACATGCATTAGAGATTTGGCTAGCCAAATGGAAGATCCAGGTTAACGTGCCAAAGACACAAGCCGTCCTATTCACCAAAAAGACCAAAGTAAAGAAAAATCTCAAGTTCTATGGCACCTCAATACCCTAGGCCAAGTAAGTCCCTTACCTTGGGGAGATCCTCAATAAAACTCTCATATAGTCTCCACACATTACATCTATTATCCAGAAGTTTCGAATTCGTAAAGCTAGACTCTACCCCTTAATTGCTCGAAACAGTGTTTTATCCATAGAGAAAAAGTTACTAATTTATAAATCCATTCTGCGTCCTGCGTAATGTTATGCGAGCCCAGTTTGAGCATACGCTTGTAAAAGTAATCGTAAAAAATTGCAAACATGTCAAAGCTGTGTTAAATGCAGATCATCAATAACGAATAGTACATACGCAACACCCGCATGCACGAGGACATGGATGTGGAAAACAATTAAGAACTCATTACTTCAGACTTTCCAAAAAATTTCACGAACGACAGAAAATGATTAACAACCCTATAGTTTAGATCTGTGAATATGATTATAATGATTTAACGGCCTCTGGCCATCCTTAACGTTTGGAATATGTAAACTAATTATGCTTTTTGTATTTTTTCACTTCCCTGTTACGTTTCATTATGTTGCACTCTCTGTTCATAATTGATTACATATTTTTTGTATCATTATGCTGGATTCGAAGTACCTTGATTTGCCTTACCTTACTTTTAAGTAATTTTTATTACCAACTCACCAGCTCGGCGGTCCACGGCTTTCATTGTCAGGATATACTTTACTAAATCAATTAGAATAGTTTCATTTACCTTAAAAATATTATTAAAATAATAATAATAATTTAGATCTTTAACAGATTATTTTCATCATAATTCGCAATGTTAAAAATTATTCCACAAAGGGTAGGGCCTCTCGTCCAGGCACCCTGGTGCTTGACACGCTCTACTGGAGAAATAATATCACGCGACATGTCTACAAGGAAGACTTGTTCGGAGATAATACTCTTAGTGTAAACAAGGCTTAACAGTCTTAATACTAAGCGCAAAAGCACATAAAGTATAGAGAGTCATCGAACCTCTGAGAACAGAAGTCAAGATTAAGACTTTCAGAGGCAGAAAAGGCTCTTCATAATGGTGGCGTTGTCAGGACATTTTCCTCAGCTCTTGAAGTCTACAATATCCCGCAGAAGTGAAGGATCGCATCAAGCAAAGGAGTATCCGAAACCGTGCAAGTATCGATGAAGTGCGCGAACTGCGGCGGGCCGTATGGAGTCAATTGGAAATCTAGCCTATATTTACGAAGCCAGAATTCCTCATTAGCACAAACGGAATCCCCAGTTACAAATCAAGTTCAACCGTTGATCGTGCAAAGCTTTCTCAGTCAAAATGAATACTCCCAGATCGGCTGCTGCTAGCACGAATGCAAGTTATGTCCGACCCAGAGACTCTGCTCCAGTGTTTTAATAGATTTACAAAAGGTTGCTTTTCCACCTATTCAAATTTATCGGTATCCCGAGAAACTAATTAGATGCTAAATTGCACCTATATCCTTTTGACAATCATCCAAATTTCTAAGTCGAACTTAAAAACTTTTTTAGCATTCAAAAATGATTTGCCGCAACTGCAAGTGGCTCCATCTGGTGATGACGCAGCCTATTACATTTTTTAGAACTACATCTCTTTTCAATTTTCTGATTTCCCCAATCGTTAAAATTCAATACTTTTAGACGATTGAATTTCCTCAAATTCTATTTCTGGAATGCTGATGGCATTATACCGAAGCTCCGTGACGTCAGAGATTACGTGTTTGAGAAGGGTTATGAAAAGGATTTTGAGAAGAATTGTATGTTACTTGTCCAAGAGGCCGAATTTCAGCCAGGTAGAATTCTAGAGCTTCCCATTTACAATTTTTATCGTAATAATAGACAAGCTGCCTGTCCACCTGAAATGGTCTGCGGTGGCACATGTTATCATTAATGGTAGCACCAAGTCTGAGCAAACTCGAGACGAGGATTATCGAAATTTCTATTCCAAACCTCCCCTTTTTAATTGTGATTACTGCCTACCTCCTATACACGGGTAAGATGATAAATTCCCGGAGAAAGGCTTTAATCAAGTTGCTCAATATTTCCAACAATATTATTACTTATGACCTAAATTGTCATCACCATTACTGGCGTTGCAACAAATCCAACCTGCTAGTAGTGGTCTCCTACAGTGGACTCAGACACCTTCTAGATAGTTACAAAGCCTGAGCCCGATAGCTTGACGTCGCAGGAGAAGACCGGTTTCTCGTGGCTCTCTTCCTGATCCACTCCTTGCATTACGCGTTTATTTATTTACTTAATACTTATTTCCCTCACTATTCACAATTTATAATTTCTAGTAAAATTTTAAATGGAATTTTAAATCTTATGTATTGTTCCACCAAGACGGGAAGATTTCTTTGTTTTTTATTACGCTGAAAAATTTAGGAAATGAAAGCTGATGAACAAATCTGAATTCTTATTCTCTCGCCTTACTGATTATTATTTTAAGGTGATTTATAAAACTAGAGTTATAATTTCTCTTACAATACATTTAAAAGAACTCACCTGACATTCTATTAAGTATACCTAAATGAAATCTAGATGTATCTATGTATCTAGGTGAATAAGGTGTATCTATATATTTAGATGAATCTAGATGCATCTATTTAGATGTAATTCATCTAGATCAGTGCTCCGCAACCGGTGTGCCATGAGTAGGATATAGGTGTGCCGCAATCAAATACATGTATTTGACATTTTACAATTTTTTATCATGTATTTAATACACAATGACAATTTTTTTCCTTAATAATGTCTATTTTAAATGTTTTTATATATTTCACTGTTGTGTGGTTGTGTGTGTGATTGTGTGTCAGCATTTGAATTTTTTCGGCACTTCCTTGATAACTCGGAACTTGATAACTAACTTTTTTTAAACATAAATTTAAACGAAATATATTGGTTTCAAACCATTTTAATTAAAAATAATAGCTCTAAAACTGTTTTTTTTTTTAAATTTGAAATAAACCAATCAAATTGAAGAATTTTCGTTTTTTAATTTTTTAAAAAAAATTTCGCAGTCAGTAATAACAAAAAATGGTATACAAAAATTACTTGAATTCTAATAAATTTATATAAAAACAAGTTTTTATCAACAATTATTTTTAAATATACTATAGAATGATTATTATAAGTAAATAATTATTCAACGGCGCATCGTGAGACGGTTAAAAACTGCATAGTGTGTACGTGTACAACCAAGATCCACCTAATTGATCACAGATAAAGCAGAATACCCGTTATGCGCGTGTGTTATTTACACTGCCGTCCGGTACATCACGCGCAACCATACGTTACTGTTGTCAATATTTCAGAATACAAAGTTAAATAAACACGTTTTTACCATTAAAGATATTTTATTATGTAAGCAGAGACATTATTCGTAGCCTCGGCTTCGTAAAAATGGTTTGTTTTGGATTTAATATTTTTATTTAGTTTATTTTCTGTCATTGAAATCATAATCTTCAATCCCCTTCCGGGTTGTTTTTCCTTTTATAATAAAAATAATAAGTTTTGCAATTATTTATAAATGACGGTTGCGTCTGTCATAAAACAAATAAAAGGACGACTATCAAATTAATAGCAAATGCTGTTGATTCAATGTTGCGTCGGTTTGTTGTTACTTTAAAACTCCTCTTTAATACGTCATCCTTCTGATCACCAGGTCATGCTTAACGAAGAATGTGGCGGCCATAAGACCACATTCTTGTCGTCGCACGACATATTATCTTACTGAATAATGTTTTGTTAATGTTCTTCGTATAAAATTTTTTTAGTTTTTACCTCTTTAAATATGGATAAATTTTTACGCCGGAAAGATTCTTCTTCACGTACAGATGATGAAGATCCACCTACAAGCGTTACAAAAAACCTGAAGAAAGTAGTGAAAAGAAAGTACGACGAGGATTACATTAAATATGGATTCTCGTGGTGTGGCGATGAAACATCACCAAGACCACAGTGCATCATTTGTGGCGATCAGCTATCAAACGAGTCAATGGTACCCAGTAAATTAAAGCGGCATCTATATTCAAACCACCCCAGCTGCGCCAACAAAGACAAACAATATTTTAAGAGGTGTTTAGAACAAAATAAAAAACAGAAGAAATTTATGAAGTCGGCCGTAACAGTTTCTGAAAAGGCACTAGAGGCTAGCTATCATGTTTCTAAATTAATTGCACGCCAGAAGAAGCCACATACTCTCGGCGAATCGCTTATTAAACCAGCATGCATGGAAATTGTCCGACTTATGCTTGGGCCCAATGAAGCTGAGGAAGTGAATAAAATTCCATTGTCTGCTGATACAGTTAAAAGACGTATTTGTGATATGTCAAGCGATATTTTAGAAACATTGATTAAAAAACTGTTATCGGCTGAAAAATTTGCGCTTCAGATCGATGAAACAACTGATATTAAAAATAAAGCACAGCTGACAGCTATTGTACGTTTCGTTGATGACGGCTTTATTAAAGAACATTATTTATTTTGTAAGGAGGTTCCAGAGCGAACAACCGGCGAAGAAATTTTTCAAGTAACTGATGATTTCTTCAAAATTTGTAATATTCAATGGAGCAACTACATTGCTGTTTGCACGGATGGCGCTGCGGCAATGACAGGTAGTAAAAAAGGGTTTGTCACTTGTGTGAAACAAAAAAATCCGACGATACATTTTACACACTGCTGCATACATCGAGAAGCATTGATGGCCAAGAATTTACCAGAAGAACTTTTGAATACGATGAATGAATGCGTCAAAATCATAAACTTAATTAAATCAAGAGCCACAAATTCGCGAATTTTTGGATTACTTTGCGCAGAAATGGGAGCCGAATATGAATCATTATTATTTTATACAGAAATTTGCTGGCTATCCCGAGGCAAAGTTTTGGCTAGATTATTTGAGCTTCGTCACGAGGTGCGTGAATTTCTTTTAACACATAATATGCTCGAAATATGCCAGCACCTCGATGATGATTACTGGATAGCCAAGCTTGCATACATGGCTGATATATTTGAGCATTTGAATGAACTTAATAAAAAAAATGCAAGGTCGAAATGAGAATATTTTAACACTCTTCGATAAATTACAAGGATTTATTAAAAAACTCGAACTTTGGGAGAAAGAGTTGCAAAAAGGATGTTTAGAAATGTACAGAAGGACTAATTATATTACAACCGAAAACAAACAATCAATTCTGGATCTGGCCCAACAACATTTACGTATGCTTCAGCTGAAATTTGATCAATATTTTTATTCCATTAATACGGAACAATACGATTGGATTCGAAATCCTTTTGCAAACAATGTAATAAATTCTACGGAAGCGCTGCCTCTAAAAATTCGAGAGGAATTTACAGATTTGAAAAGTGACACGACTTTAAAATTATACTTCTCCGAAGTTCCATTAGATGTTTTCTGGATTTACGTTAAAAAAGAATATCCTCATATTTCCGAAAAAGCAATTTTAACATTACTTCCATTTTCTACGACATATTTATGTGAGCAAAGTTTTTCAACTCTATTATTAATTAAAAATGATAAGCGGTCATGCTTAAAAGATCTTGACCAAGAACTTCGTGTTGCGTTGTCAGATATTGAGCCGAATATAAAACTTTTGTGTTCATTGAAGCAAGCGCAGGTATCACATTGATAATTATTATGATTGCATATAAATAAATATGTTATGGTTTTATAATTGTATATTTTTCAAATTAAAATCAAAAATTTATTGTAAATTTTGTGTATAAATCAATACATATATACATTAGCTTTTGGTGTGCCACGAAATTCCAGAAAGATTTTTTGTGCGTCGCAGGTGAGAAAAGGTTGCGGAGCACTGATCTAGATATACCTAGATGAAAAGTCGCTCGGAACTAGCAATTCAGAACAACTGAGAGCAGATGCCTTCTCCGATCTTACATAGTTTTTCACCCGGCCGCCGAGATATTTCTAGTACTTTCTGGCTCTCGCAATTACTGGAAGACATATCAGGGCCGAATTACAGTTAGAACTGATTATAGTGATCAATTATATGTATTCAATTACAAAACCTATTACGGTGATATGGGCACTGGACCAAAATGTCGCTAAATGGTTGCCAAGTTTGGCGACTTCTCACCAAATTTGGAGACAAAAATTAGTCACCAAAACTCCTGTTAGCTTGGCGATAACTAGCCAATTTAGTGAGAAAGGCATTCACTCAACGTTAAGGAGACTAGCCTCTGTATTCTTACTTTTACGGCAGGCTTCGCTCTTCTCGATTTTCATGTTACAGTATATAAAAAGAAATACAACAATTTCAAATGTAATTGCATTAAAATCATCTGGCTATGTACAAAATTCGTAACATTGCCCCCTCCCAAGGACTGTTCGTCGAGGGCAGTACAGTCCGAGGACAGGAAGCCATACTTACGACCAAGAAATAAATGCAGTAATTTAACAGTAATTTCAGTTAATAGCATAAAACAAATGAACTACAAAATCAATAAACTAGTGCACAAATTTAGAAACAAATAGAACCATGGTTTTAGCAAACTATTACATTATACACACTCCAATCACATTAATGTGACCACCTGTCAAAAGCCAGAATAACCACCTTTCGCAGAACGGACCGCTGCGAGACGTGCAGGAAGAAAGCCAATTAGGTTCTTGGTGTTTCAGTGGGATGCTGAGCCCTGCTGACTTTAGTGCAGCGGGCATCTGCGCCAGGTTCGCGGTTGAGGATCCATGTGGGGAAAAACCCGATCTAGGTGGTCCCACATATTCTGGATTGAGTTTAAGTCCGGGGAGATTGTTGGCCAGGGAAGTACGGTAAACTCATCCTGGTGTTCTTCGAACCATGCACGTACACTGCGAGCTGTGTGTGTGAAACACTTCGCATTGTCCTGTTGGCAGATGCCATCATTTTGAGGAAGGAGTGTACATGGTCCACAAGGAAAGATGCGTATTTCTGTTGATCCATCGTACCTTCCACAAAGACGAGTGCACCTAGGGAATGCCACGAAAATATTCCCCAGACCATAATGCAGCCTCTTCCAGCTTACAGCCTTTCGGCACTTGTTACAGTGTGTTTGTTTTCCGACGTTTCACGCGCATATTCACAAAGCCTACAGACCTTTCATTCTACGGCCTGCTCTAATTGGATAAAACAGCTCGTTGGCGGTCAGTTACGGAATGGCGAGTTATCGCCTTGTAGGCTTTGTAACGAACGCCAAACAAACCTTGTGGGCTTTCAGTAAAGCGAGGAGAAACAGCATTTACGTTATTAGATAAAACCAATTTTAGAAAACAGTGTTAGTAGCACTTTGGTTCATCTGGGCGGTCAGTTGCTCAACGGCTGTACGCCTATTCACACGAACAGCCATCGTTCACTTCTTTCATCTATGGCAACACATTTGCCATGTCTTTGATTTTGGATAGTGCCATTTTGACATGCACGGTATAGTTTTACAACGGCGACACGCGAACAGTTTACAAAATTAGCCGTTTCGGAAATGCTTCCGCCCTTGATCCGAAAGCCAGTGATAAAGCCCTTTTGGACTTCAGATAATTCGCTCCATTTCTGCATTACGCCAACGATTGCAATCTTTACCGATTCTCTCGGACACCCTTTATATATGCTCCACTGGAATATGCCTCCACCTGCCTTCTATGATTGGTTACTTCACGTTGACGTCGAAAGTAGGTGGTGGTCACATTAATGTGATTGGACTGTGCATACACTATAGGGGACTATGTACTATGGCCATAGTAAGGGGCTAACCTGTCGTAATTAACGATTTTAGGCTTAAATTTGATGACTGACGGATCCGAACTACGACTTCGTCCAGCCTGTTTAGAGCTATGTAAGGACCATCCCAAGCTGATTGTAGTTTAGAATACAGAACGCAAGAACTGGACCCCCCATCCTGGGTCTGCCTTTCGGGGTGAGCGTGTCCAAGCTCCTGAGACCCCCTCATCGGCGACGCAGACCCCACAGTCCCTGCCCGGCTCCATATAAAGCATTGGGACAAGCAGTCCCCGCCACTGGAACTATGAGGGCCAAATCCCCGACGACAAGTTCGGTAATCTCCGATCTAGCTCCACCACAAACAGAGGAACAGACACGACAGTACCAGTACGGTCCCTGCCAAGCCTGAACCAAACTGAGAATAAACTCGGGCTCTAGTCCTGTGAAGACAACTTATATGCCCCCGTGGTTGAGACTGTCTAAGTACAGATCCTAGCCAGTACTTCCCAGGAATTCTCCTGAGTCAACCCCCGGGGGGGGAAGTTTAGAATATAGTCCTTTCCGTCGAATCGGATTCCATAAGCACGCCTTGTCACCTTTGTAGAATCCATGTCTAGAATGTCTTCATCTTCTCCGTCGCCAAGCTGACTCGCTCTCGTTCAAAATTGTGCATCACTTCAAACCGTGCGTGGAGATCTTGGATGCACTCCTTAGGCGATGCAGCCGCTTCCGGAAGGCGACCAAACAAGATATCACAAGGCAGACGAAGGTCAGACCGAAGAGCACCTCCGATGGTGCATAGCCAATAGTCTCGTGGACAGCACTGCGACAAGCCAGTAAGAAAATGGTAACTCCTTTTTCTAGTCTTGTTGGTTTCTGGTTATTACCATTAAGAGGTTATTAAGGATGGTTCGATTAAACCTTTCTCCCATGCCGTCTGACTGGGGATATAAAAGCGTTGTTTGAATTTTTGTCGATGCCAAGTAGCTTGCAGAGTTCCTTAATTACAGCCGAGATCAAATTTCGTCCTTGATCGTAATGTAGCTGAAGAGGTACTTCAAACCTGGAAATCCAATGCTATATCATTACCTCTACTACCGCAGCAGCCTCTTCATCGAGAATAGGATATGCTTCAGGCCACTTGGGGAAGCAATCGGTGACAACGAGAATGTATTTGTTGCCATCAGTAGTTCGTACCAGAAGTCTCAGGATGTAAAGGCAATACGTTCGAAAGGCGCTCCTAAATTGCAACATTGCAGCTTTCCTCGGCTGCGCTTCTTCGGTCCTTTCCGACCCGCACAGGCATCGCAACATTGGAACCACTTTTGCACTTCAGTCCTTGTATTATGCCAATAGAAGTGCTCTCGAACTCTATGCAACGTCTTCATTATTCCGAAGTCGCCTCATGTTGGACTGCTATATAATTATTTAAGGACGTCCGGGATCTTGGAAGTATCATCTGCCATCGGAATGCTTTCCATCATCCAATTTTAACTTCCGGTAAAAGATGACGTTTAGAATATGGAATGAATCCCAAAGAGCCCAGGATTGTTTGTTGTACTACTATAGATCGAAATGTTCTGCCAGGTAGGTTTACTGTTTGAAGATTTCATTAAATGAATTATGTGTTTAATGTCAACGTCATGTTCCTTGATACGAAACTTTAACGCTCTTTTTGTTTGGCCAATATATCTCAAGGCACACTGACACGATATACTATAAATTCCCCAAGAATTAAAGTCAGAAACAGAATCTTTTAGAGTCGAACCGTGAATTTTATTGATAGGGGAGAAACTGATCTGAAAATTGAATTTCTGGAGAATCCGTGCAACCTTATAACTAACACAAGGATAAAATGGAAGCACGACAAAGCCATTAATATTATTTCTAACAGTGGAATGTCTTCTATGATGGGAATCTGAAAACTTTTTAACAGCTTTATCAATGATCACGGGAGAAAATCCTCGGTCAATAGCAACTGCTTTTAAATAATTAAGTTCATTGGTAAGCAAGGATTCTGTGGAACAAACTTTGAGCACGCGAAATACATAATAGTAAAAATAAGCCATTTTTTGCTTAACAGGGTGGCATGACTTAGCACGAGGTGGTAAACAAACTGCAAAGGGTTTACGGTACACAGTAGTGCTAAAATCAATTTCATTGCGTGCGTACCGCAATAAAAATTGTTGCGTGCCTACGGGTTCGTAACAGACTGAATGCATACATAGCTGACTATAGCTTGATAAAATCTATTTTATCAAAAGAAACATTTAAATGTTCTGGAACTTTCCACAAATACGCTGGTACAGATCTTCACAGTATACACTGGTGTGCAAAAATTAAGGACGAAGTCGAAAAATTAGCATATCAGCTGAACGAAGAGGCAGAGCGGGCAGAAAGACCAATCAGGAGATTAAGTAAGGTGATGTACGGTAGCACATGCGCAGATATGCAGGTAGACGTAATGGGGGAGTGTCTGAGTCGTACAAAGCATGTTGTCGGTGTAAGATCAGTATTTCTGGCAAAGAGATTGCACGCCGTATAGCAGTTAAAATCACACCGAGTTGTTGCCTCAGCAAGAAATGGCGAATAATCAATCTGTTAGACGACATCTGGATGCTTTTACCCGAGGTCGAATCATTGAGAAGTTGGAGGAAGGCCGCAGTGTAACAAGTGTGGCTGCAGAGTTCGGAATTGCTCACAGCATCGTTTCACGACTTTGGAGACAATTTCAAACTACAGGAACAGCTATCCGGGGGTTAATAGTGGTCGTCCACGAGGAACCACACCCGCAGATGACCGGTATATTGCCTTACAGGCCAGAAGAAACAGGCGGCAGACAGCGGGAGAAATCGCTAGACACACGACACAGGCGACTGGACGACCGATATCGCGTTTTACCGTGGCGAGAAGACTGCACGGTGGTGGTCTGTTTGCACGACGCCCTGTACGGTGTGTACCTCTAACGCCCATCGAGACCTCTAACCTCTAACGCCACAGAGAACGCCCATCGGAGAAGGCGTTCTCTGTGGTGCCAGGAACACCGGAATTGAAGAGACAATGAATGGGGACGAGTACTCTTTACAGATGAGAGCAGATTTAGTCTGAGTTGCGATTCTAGACACATATACATCTGGACAGAGCGGGAAACACGCAATAACCCCTTCAACATCATCAAAAGGGACTGTTTTGGAGGTCGCGGAGTTCTCGTTCGAGCAGACATAATGTTTGGTAGCCGGACCGACCTTCATATCTCCCAAGGAGGTTCGTCACCTGGGACTGCTATTGTAACGAGGTTCTTCTTCCTTACATGCGTCTTTTCACAAGGGCTATGGGTCCTCAGTTCCTCTTCATGAACGACAACGCTCCACCTCATCGCACAGTTACTGTCGAAGAGCTGTTGGAGAGTGAAGATATTGAACACATCGATTGGTCGGCAAGGTCTCTGCATCTAAATCCCGTCAAGCATGTACGGAACTTACTAGGGAGACCCGTGGCAGCACGTAACTTATCGCCAGTAACGATTCCGAAACTGCGATTGGTGCTGCAAGAGGAACGAGCAACAGTGTCTCAACAGCTCATTAACAACCACATGTCCAGCATGCACAAGTGATGTGAAACCTGCCTAGCAGTCAGGGGAGATCATATCCCCTATTAAAGACCGGATGTTTCTTGCTGGACACCCATCACAGGGATGTTTCGGCCTTCAGTCGCATTGCGCTCCATGCTACTTTTTCAATAAAGCTTCTTTTTATCCCTCTGATTTCTCTTTTAGTAAGTGTTGCTTACATTACTCATGTCCTTACATATTGGGGATCTTACGGTATTAAATGTGTTGATTTGGAAAGCTTTTGTACAAAGTTATATTGAAAAAACCGTCTCGTCCTTAATTTTTGCACACCAGTGTACATTACTGATTGTGAAAATCAATAGTTACACTTCAAACTACTAGGAAGGTTGAATGCAATAGAATGGAAAGGGCATCTAAAAGACAAAGCTTTCAATTCTTCATAGTCGCTCGGAAATAACTCATAACAACAACTGAAAACAGATGCTCTCTTCAGTCTTATATAATTTTCACCCAGCCGCCGTGATATTTCTAGTACTTTCTGGTTCTCGAAATTACTGGAAGGCAATATGAGGGTCGAATTATGGTTACAGCTAGTTATATTGATCAATTACAATACCGTTTAGGGTGATACAGCGACCGGACCAAAATGTCGCCGACTTTGGCGAAGACCTTATTCTTTTAGACCAGTGTTTCCAAACATGGGGCCCACGCCCCCACAGTGGGAGGTGGCAATTCGAAAATTGGCTTGTCCAGAGTTTACAGGGACAAGGGACGTTCAAATTTTCTTCAAGAAGTCAAAATTTCATTCTTTTGTTCCCAAAACTAGAGAATAGTCATGTAAACGTAAAAAAGTTTTGAAATTGCGGTGCATTTTAGATATTTTATAAAGAATTTTCGCTGTAGACAGGGACATTTAAATAGCTGACACATTACACATTCCAGAGGTTTTTCGCACATATCAGCCAACGAATTAATTTTATTTTTTACTGTAGGAATAGCAACAGGTATATTATTCTTCCCTTCAATGGCTACAACAGCTGCTTTCAGCTTTGTTTATATTTAGCAGTGTGACGAAGTTTTTAACTGATCTTATATTTATTTCCCTCAGCCCTTTGTGAAATGAGTGGTGCAAGCAACAGGTTCACCAATATTCGGAGGAATATTTACACATTGGTTTCACAGCCGCTATACACGGTGAACGGTCATCTTTTTTCCTTTTATGCCAACAATGCTTGTCCATGGAATCAAAGAAACGAGGTCATCTTGAGGCACATTTGAAGGCGAAACATAATGCTCATATTATTTCAGATTCGAATTATTTTCACTGTAAAGAAAAATTTTGAAAAAAGAGTAACATTAAAGCCTGTATTTACTGCTTACAATGCAACTGCTAATCGTACGCATTTAAGGTCAATTATCAGATTTAATTACTCATCGCTAAATCTAGGAAAGTTATTATAGGAAAGAATTTAATCAAACCATCAATATCAGCATTTCTTAAAACGGTTCTAGAAAAAGATGACAAAGACGTTAAAGATATGCCACTAAGTAATATAATACTTTTAGCAGAAGAATAGGTGAAATGAGTGAGGATATTGAAATACAACTTGTTGAAAAGCTGAAGCCAAGAAAATTTCGGTGCAAATGGATGAATCAATTTGGGAACAGAGTGAGGGCCTATTTATAACTTAAACTTACGTAAGATGTATTGATAAAGGAGATTTTGCAGAAAAAAGTTGTTCTATAAATCATTAGAAAGCACCACTACCTCCAAAGATATAGTAAGCTAAATAATTACCTAGATATCAAAAATATACGAATGAAAAATATAACACTTTGTACTGCAGATGAATAAATATGGAATATAATAATATAAATGGGGAAATCCCATATAATGGGGAAGAAAAATGGTTGCTTTAAATTGATCGAAGATGAGAATCCAAAAATGCTTCTTGTGCATTGTGTTATTCATAGGGAAAACCTGGTGGCTAAAAACATTTCGCCTGTTCTAAATAAAGTACTAAATTCAGTTATAAAATGTATCAATGCTATTAGCTAGCACCAAATGTGAACGTCTCTTCAAGTTATTTTGTAAGGAACAAAAATGAAGACTATATGAAACTTATACTTGACACTGAAGTAAGATGGCTGTTGAAAGGGAACTGCTTGAAAAGATTTATGGAACTATTTGATACTCTTAAGTGAACTTTAAGTGATATTTGATACTTTAAGTGACAAATCTGAAAAGAAAACTGTTAACAGCTGATGGGTAAGGCATTTGTGAGCTATTTAGCCAATATCTTTGAAAAACTAAACATATTAAATAAACAACATGAAGGAGCAAATAAAACTCTTGTTGATGCAAAATATATTTGGTTTCATTATCTTCATTGAATTATGTCAGGCATATATTTACAACAAAAATTTTGAAAAATTTCATTGGCTCCAAAAATATGAAGTGACTGATACTGCTACACATGTTTTCAATCATCTGAAAATTTTATCAGTTGATTTAGAAATTAAATGATGACATAAATATTATTCAGAAAAAAATAAATCAGAAAAGGGAGCTTAGGAGAAAAAAAAATATTTCACTTCTAAATTTCTATTTAAAATGGAAACACTACAGATGTCAAACATTTGATGACCAATAGGAACAGATCCCATTTTTGACGTATTGGTAATAAAAAAAATATCAGGGAGGAGTGTTTTCCTTCCATTCGAGTCCTGCAATTGATCGTCAGAAGCCTGCCTGCACTAAAAAAGATGATTTTGGCCTGTGGTTGCCCACCAATGTTCCAGAATTTGATTTTAATCAAAATTCTCCAGCACTCGTCTTAACAAATATGGGCAAATTTAATGACATTAACCACTTTTAAATCCGGTGAAGGTACTGAATCACCAGTTGATCATTTAACTGGCATCCTAGCAGATAATTTTAAAGAAGTAGCCAAACTGACCCTTTGGCCAAATTTTGATAAACTCCCACCACAAATTTAACTCAAAATTCGTAAGAAAAATAAAGTACAAAGAATTTGGTAAAGAAGTAGAAATCGCGAATTTAAAATTAAACTTCGTATTTAAAATGA
>KK119571.1:456665-493821 GCA_000611955.2 Stegodyphus mimosarum
TTCGTCCAACTACGTTACACAGAACATATTGCCTTTAATGATGAATGAGTCAGGTATGCATCAGCCACACTACGCAAACAGAAAATTCACATACCGCCCTTAGGAACAAACGCTGTGGTGGTTCAGACACAGAAAAGGCTCATCTTCTTGCTGATAGCCTTCCAACACAATTTATATGCCATAATGAAGGAATCTTTGCAGATACCTACTTGAAATTGAACAATTCTTACAGGTTCACAGTGCATTTCACTTGTAACACCTGTTGTGGGTTTCAACTAACTGAGCAATGTCAATTTCTATAAAAATAAGGTGTTACATTTGTTTTTTGAGGTGAATTATCACCACCAGAACAGCTAACCATCAAACAGAATTAGAACACTAAGTTTATTCTGCCTCAACACTTGTGACAGATCAAATTAAAATATACAAACAAAATTTACCAGTCAACCTGGACCTGGTTTTGACACAAAGCTTCCGTTCAAAACAGATGCAAATTTAACAAATTAAATCTTGCTAGATTTACAGACTACAAGATAACCAAGATCGCGAAAGAATTTCGAACACACACTTACCAAACACTATCTAATCTCGGTCTACAGTATTCCCAACAAGACCAGCATTAGTACTGCTAACAATCTTCAGTCAGCAGTGCAGTGGAACGAAGGCCAGTCTCTCATACACTTATTCATAAATCTCTGAACTTCATGGGAAACCCGCTTGCCACTCAAATCTGCATAAATTCTGGAATAATGAAACTTGTGGCCAATAGGAAAGAAATTAAAATAACATTTTATTAGTAAACTTTGTCATAAATGCCACACACTCTCTGAGATATGTTATTACACTGCTATTTTCTATTAAGCTGGAAGTGTGCACTTATAATGTGTATCAAAAACCTGTTCAGTGCCATTCAAACCCTTAAAAATAGAGATGCATTAATCTATCTTTGTTATCAGATATACAAATTTCTGCTACTTAAATGATTTTCTCCAGAGCCCCCAAATTACTTACTGATGAGCAATTTGGTTAAAGAAAACTGCACTACACACACCATCTGCTGTGGACAGTGGAGTTCATTCATACAGGCTTTCACAGCAAAATGCTTACCGGCATCCTTTATCTTGTTATACAGCTGGTGAATCTGATGGGACTTGGCATATAGGAATCACAATCATGCTCATATGATTGGATTCTTCAGCTTGACTTATTCACATTTATTTACTTGTATCTCAATAATAGACCCTTTTGCTATTCTAGTTAATATTATCATTCAGCTTCTCATTAGTACTTGTAGGTGTCCTCAGGTACCACTTCTAGGGCCTACACTGTTCAGTATTTTTATTAATGATATACCGAGATTAACTACCACTTTATGTAAATCACATAGCCACCCTAGTTTAACATTCATGTTTGGATTATGCGGTGCCAAAAGTTCAGTTATCTCTTCAGTCTGGAGCTTTGTATTTCCTGGAAAACCAAAATTGATGTTGTGAAACGTACTGCCCTGAAATTTTTGAGATCTCCACTTCTGCACCCTACCGTCCTCATGATTGCAGCCCCTGGTGTAATTCATATAAAGACTATGTGTTATCTTAGACTGAAAATTACTCTGGTACCTTTATATTGATCTGTTTAAAAAAAAGTGATGAAAGTCAGATCCCAGTTATATTCCTTATTAGCTTGAAAGAGCCATCTGTTAATTCGAAACAAAGCTTTTCTCTATTCCTCAATTATAAGACCTATTTTTATGTATGTATATGTTATACAAGGTACCGCTATGAAGACATATATCACAAACATTGAATTTGTCAAAGCAAGACCCTCAGTTCTAAATGCAGCTTGGTATGTCACAGTGTTGTGATTCATGCGGATCTCAATATTAAACCAACTGATGTTTTAATGAAACAATTTAATCAAAATTTGTTTTTAAAACCAAAGAAACTGATAACTGTACATTTCAAGAACTCACCCAGCTCAGTGAAGCAACTGCACTCCAGCACTGGGTGTGGTATCTTCTCACCAGATAAGAGAAGATGCCACACTCTTCCAGCCTCAGTCCTAACAAAGATGCCAGTAATGACGGAAGGCGTTTTTGGAGCTCCTGACCCCAGAACATCTATAGGCACCCACGAAATGCTTAAGCTATCATTTTGCATATGAAATCGCCATACTTCTGCTGCATTCTGATTTAATGATGATGTGACTAGGGAGCCTTTTAATTTTAATTGCTTTAATTTCCACTTCTATCGTAAGTGTTGTAGTGTGTAAAAAATCTTAAAAATAGCCAAAAAATATAAAATACACACACACACAAAAAAAAAATCTTAAAAATACTTCAAAATTCTTTCTTTCACTTTTCTCAAGTTATGCTTACTTCCTCTAATTTTTTCTTAAATTTTATTATGCATTTCTTCTTACTATTTTAATACTTATGATGTAGAGGTACTTGGTGTATAACCAAAGTCAATCAGAAATAATTAATCCTTGGTTGTAGAGTTTTAACCTTTTCGCTTCTGGTGCCAAGAGATTAAGTTCCCCAGTGTGCCTGTGTACCATCTGTGATCCTGGGTGCTATGTGCCCAAATGCATTTTGCAACTAAGCCTAACATACAAAAATAATTCGAATATAATCATTTTTATTCTATTATTTGGATACATACATTATTTAAATGTTATAAAACAAACAGAAAATTCGAATATTTTCAATAAACCAAAAAATAAATAAATAAATAAATTAAAATGCAGTTTCTAATAATGACTATATTTTTATATTGAAATTATATTCATACAATATTAGAGTAGAAAATTGAAGAATTTAAATCTCAGTACTTATTATAACTTATTTCCACACAAAATTTTAAAACAACTGCACTGTGCATGCATTTCTACACTCTGAATATGCATTGTAAGCATCATACAATTTACATTAGTAGAATAAAACAGTAAATAATATTCATAACAACAGTGCTAATGCTTAAGACATTCAATTATGTTTCACTGCATTCTTATATATTCATGCATTTAAAATTTCAAATATGTTTCAATTCAGCACATCAAATATGATAGAGGGGGCTGCCAGTGACATTGCACTCTGGTATCACATTTGATACAGTGGGTAAACAGAATAAAACTAAATATATCATATAAATTATATGATATGCTGTGAGCAGAGCAGTTACTGGAAAAAAACAAGCAAAAGCTGCAATCAGGAAAAATCTCAGATGCAGACACAGAACAATTACTAATGCTTTAACCATTAATTTTTGAAATCCATTTCAACATTAGATTCTTACTCATTCTGGATACACAAATTAAATTATGAAAATAATATGAAACGAATTCCAAAATTTGTGAAAGAGGAGGAATTAAATAAAAAAAAAGATAATTTAGAACATGATAAATATCCAAACAACAGATCAGGATTATTAAACTGTTTATTACATTACACTTTGTCACAAGAAATACAGATCAACATGCTTAGTTAATCATACAGCTTTCATTAATGCATTTATCTTCTCATCTGACATTATAAGAATCAAATACCAATGTAGTAGTTGTTTATTATATACTCTCCTAGTGATGTTTTAAATTAAATACCTTAACTAGTTTTCTACTGACTTCGGTGAACTTTTCAATAATAAGTGTCATGAATGAAATACCTCAGCTACATTTCTGAACAACAGATACATTGATCACTGTTAGGAAGCTTCACTTTTTATGACTAATATCATCATCACCAGGTTTTTTTTTGACACACCTCTGTTGAGCAAATTAGAACCTTGTTTCTTTCAGCAATTTCAACAGTACTCCTTTACATTTCTACCATTTGAACGGGCTTATGAGAAAAAAATATTGAGGTATAAAATGAGGCCCAAGAGAATTATCACACTCAATAATCTGTAAATACAGGGAATGATATGACATTTTTACTGTAATTTAGATGCATGCACAGCACATGAATATTAAAACATTCCACTAGTTATCAATGATTGAAGAATAATCAGTTTCACCATACAATAAGAAATTAAATGTTTTTTAAAGTCTCCCTAATAAAAAAAATAATAGCTTCATTAGTTGTCAGTTTAAGTATAAATACATTTACAAAATTATATCGAATTTCCAATTAATCATTTTCCCTCAATAAGACTATAAAAAAGGAACAGGCTCACATACAGTTGAAAATACACATTGCTCTTTTATGATATCACATTAGATGCAAAATGAACCAAATACAGAAACTGTCAATAGCATTTTTAATTTTAAACATAACCAGTTTTAAGGTATTACACTCTGATAAATAACAAAAATACAAAATGGAATTCAGTGTGATAAAACAATTACAATCTTTTTAAAATTACTAAAGTTTCCAAACATATGAATCACATTGTATTAGTGTGAAAATGAAGAATTTATAGTGACCAACAGGTCTGTGAACATCCATTTCATGGGTTTGCTATAAATCTACAAGTATTACACCTATCTTAATAGATTTACACAAAACAAAAATTCATATGTACCTAATATCCATTACATTGTAAAACATCACACAAAACAGAAATTTATATGTATTTAATATCCATTACCTTGTAAAACATTCAAAATTCGAAAGGTCAATCAGTATAAAAGTATTGGCACACATATATTCAGGAGATTTTGAGCTTTGCAAGCATTCAGATATTTAACTGCAAAACAACTATGCTCACTAGAATATATGTGACGTTAAAACTTGCATAAAGAATATCAACCAAAACGTATATAACTAAAAACTTACACTGCAGCAAGCACAAATTGACTTAATATTTTTTTTCACACAAATATGATGAAGATCTTTTAACACAGGTACTTTTTGCAATTTTTTGAATTGCATTTGCATAATACTCGTAAAGGAGTAGAGCTGGGATCCGATTTTTCAAATTTATCTGGGGGGAAAAATAATGAAATGAAATAAACTCCTAAAAATGATAAGAGACAAATATTAAAATCAAATATTACAATAAATATTTTGATTAACTAAGGTCTTTGAATACCATAAGATCCTGTGTCATAGATCCAAATGGAAGAAAGCAATTTGGCAAACAAATTTAAAATATTTCAGGATTTTCTTTAATAAAACAATGATAAGGACTTCGGCAGATATTTTTATTCAAACCAAAATGAAAACCAGATTAATGACTAAAATACCTCAATCAAAAAACCACATAGCCATGAAAACAAACATAAAATAGCAAAACATAACAAAACAGTTCTTATTCAACTTGTAAGACAACTTTTTTACTGCCTTTACGCTAAATAAAGATATTTTAAATCATTTGGACTGTTTGTTGATAACAATCTCGCATTCCTGATAGTACAGCATATTAGGTTCAAATTGGAATTTGGGAAAATAAATTTTTAAAAATGGAGTTTGAAATACAAGTTAAAAATTCAACATTAGGATGAAAAAGAAGGTTTCTTTTCCAATTATCATTTCCTTTGTTATGCAGGATGATGGAAATATAAAAAAATTGAAATGTGGATTTGCAAGTTTTACAAGTAGGTTAAAAATACATTAATATTTCTATTGCTGGTTTCATATTTGTCTAATGTAGCCAAAGAAAGTATAATACAGTTGGCTTTTCTCAGGTGATGTATTATTTCAGGTCTAGTATTATTTCACTCAAAAGGCTTAATTAACATGAATTTATAAACTTTCCACTTGTTTCTAAATCGCAACATACTGCTTCTTTTCTTCTGGTTCTTAAAAGCTACTTCAAATGTTTGTGATACTCAAGCGTACTGTTTAAACTTAAAATATTACACAATTACAAAAAATGACAGGATTATAAAAATGTACTATTTGAGAGCTGCTATAAATATCAAAATATTTCAAATAATAAAACTGCCTGAAGGTTCTGTCTCATTGTAGGTGGTTTTGATATGTATTCCATTTGTTGCACAACATATTTCAAAGGGAGATGTGAACTTATGTCTGGAGTCACTGCTCAGATGGTTGGATTTGGGAGTAGTACTTCAATTATTTAGCCTACCAGAAAAAAAGCCTTGACCTTACCATAATGGACTTCCTTATATGGGATACCTCAAGAACATCGCGATGATTTTGAATCTTACAAACATAGATGATTTCATCAGTCATTAAGGCATCAATCTGGCAGGAGACAAAATGAACCATAATCAAAACTTACTAATTCACAATGTAAGGAATAACTTCAGATGTTCCTTAGCAAAGTAGATGAATGATTTTTATCTCTCACAGTTCTACAGAGTATATAAGCACTAAATTATTTTCACCCTTTTTAGATCATCTGTATTTTATGGAAAAGATATATTGGCTTATCTAGGGTTACACATGAATCCACTGATCTGGAAAAATTCTCCCCTACTCCATATTTTATTGTTGAAGAGGTATAGTTTAAACTTCTCACTTTCTTAGCATTAATATGAGAATGCAAAAAGGTACAACAGAAACTCAGTTAAATGAGGTGAAACTATATGCTTATTAAACATACAAGCATTGACGAAATAAAATTGGTGAATATTAAAAACGAATGACCAAACCCTTCCAAAATGCATCATTAGACTATAAACAACATAACATCAGTTAATTAATCCTGTGCATATGCTCCTCCATTTCCATTAATTTGACTTCTCATACATAATAGTAATTTATTCTGACTATCAAAGTGAATAAGAAAAGTAATTCTACTACTAGTGAAAGACTAAGCTATCAAATGTTTAGAATTCGAAAGAAAACATTTTAAATAATGGCTAACAACTTAAGTGTAGATTAAATGACTTCTGGACTTAAATAAAATACAACGGAAATAAATAAAATCAGTTTTATATAGAAAGAATCTAAATAGCATCAAAATAATACTTTGTCATCTGGACAGCACAAAAACACTAAGCTTGCAGAATATTTTGATGTTGAGACAACAGTAGAACATCACAGTAAAACTAGAAATCACCATAAAAGAAAAATTACAATAACTTTTAAGAAACTGCAAACTATCATATGCATTTTAAAATGTTTCTTTATTGTTCCTGTATTTTATCTTCAATATAAGAGACAATGCATACATATTATAGTAGAGTCCCACAAACTCGGCAATGTGGATTGAGAGACCATCGAGTTTCCAAAAAGTCGAGTTTTACGGAATAAGAGGTGGGGTTTTCAGAACTTTTAATATTTCACTGTAAATTACTTTAGACATTTGTAGCACAATACTGGAAGCGGAAAAGTACAGATACAATTAAATTAATGTTGATTTTTTTATGTCAAGTTCTAGCACAATAGAAGTCATAAGAAGAACAAAGTAGTTCTTGGTAGAAAAATATTGTGTGATGGTAGATTGTCTCTCACACTCATTCTGTCGTTGTGCAGCTTCAACCTGTAGGCAATGGAGGAATAAAATGCCCATACCAGATGTACTTATCTCCTCCGTGTAACGGAGCATTCCTTCAGCAGCCTTCAGGCTTCACTATGAGTCATTGTTTTAGCTTTTCCGTTGTCTTCAATCTCTTCATTTTCTGATTCATCATCATTTTTATCCACATTGTCTTTCACCATTGTAAATATTTCTGCATGTCCCAAAATTTCACAATTTTCCTCTCGTCCCATCCATTCTTCAACTTCACCATCACTAACTTCTTCGCAGCCTGGAAATGAAAATCATCTCATCCCATCCATTCAGTCAACTTTTTCAAACTTTTATGTCTCTTTTCTGCTTTCGTGAAATTTGTTTCCTGAATGGTTCAGCAACTTTCTCCAGGAACGAATGAGGCCTATCTGCTCATTTTCGCTCTAAGAATGAGCTATCCATCCAACAACATCCAACATATCTATTTCCTTCAGTTTCTCGATCATATCACACCTCTCTCCATGGCCAGGACAAGAGATGAAAGAAGTTGACATCTGTATTTTTTCTTCAGTGCCTCCAAAACAGTCTCTAAACGGCTGACATACTAAAGTTACGTTAGGAAGAAGAAAAATGGCTTTTATACCTTCGTTTTGTAATTGTTCTGCATGAGGATGGGATGAGGCATTGTATTGAATATCGCCTTCCTTGGTAGATTTTTTTTATTTAAAAAATTTTTCCACTGATGGAACGAACTGTTGATGAAACCAATCATTAAATATGGCTCTATTCATACATGCATTTGACTGATTCCGGTACCAAACAGGAAGATCATAGTTGGTTTTGGTTCCATTAGTGCACTTTTTTACACTTTTAAATATCCAAGGACTTTTTGATTTGTCTATAAGCACTAGTTTGAGCTTCTGGCTCCCTGTTGCATTGCTGCATGCTAAGATTGTGACACTCTCCTTGCTTCTTTTGTAGCCAGATTCCGATTTTCATTTCCTGGATGCCAGCATTTTTGATGGTCACATTCGAAAATTCAGACCAGTCTCATCGCAATTATAAATTTGATCTCCAAATATACCCTCCTTTTCAATAAGTTTGTGGAAATTACCCTTGAATATTGCAACATTTTCCAAGTTAGCAAATAGCTTTTCCAACCTCATGCCGTACCGGTTTTTCCATCTGTCGAGCCAGGCAGCACTAGCAGTAAATCCAGGCTCTCCTTGAAATTCATCATCAAATTTTAGGGCCTTTCTCTTGTAAAATTGATCCTGAAATGGATGTTCCCTGTTCCATTTACTGCCTGAACCACAAATAAAGCCCCTTGCTTACTTCTTCGTATTCACCAACTTTCATACATTTTCTTTCCTTTAAACTATATGCACATGCTTTTCTTTTCATATACCAAGACTCGATTTCCGACCTCTTCTTTTTCCACCCTATCAAAGTAGTCCACCCAACACCTAAATCCATAGTAATTTTGTTTACACTTTTCCCTTTGCCCCTCTTTAAGGCATCTAATTTCATTTCCATTGTCACATTTGTTTGATTTCTTTTCTTTTCGAACGACATTTTCACTTCACAGAATATCAAAAGTTCCCAAAAATATTAACATTTATACACGTGGATGTGAACTGAGGAACGATACTGGCAATGAGCTGGTGTGAGTTTAGTTTGCAATAAGATGCAGTCACAAAACTTCAGACAAGTCTTCAAACATTTCACAACAAAAGAAATAATGTGAGCCTGTGGCCAGCCACTACCTGACTTTCTTCCTATCCTCAAAAGAAGCAAACAGGGTTGTCAAGTATTAAAACATATCTTGAAAATTTTTTATGCAGTTCTGAGAGTTAGTGGCAAAATGTGAAAATGGAAAAAATTACAGAAAAAGAACACTCAAATGTTTGAAGAGAATGCGAAAGGAATACGCATAAATAATAATTATATGTACTGCAGGTAATATTTGCTCTGTTGGCCTGTATCTTTAGAAAGTTCCTAAAAAGTTGTCAAGTTTGCGGGACTCTGAAAACAGCATAATGCTTTTTTATACTAAGCTGCGATATATATTAATACAGCACTTGGAGTCACATCAAAAATAAGCTTGAATTCTTTTTAAATTTTTTCTTTTATTTATTGTAATAAATTCTCTAACCTACGAATAGTTTTAAAAGCAGGTACAAAATCATATAAATTACAGAAAATAAAATTAATTCGAAAAAACAAATTAAATTAAAAAAATAACAAAGCACTAATTTTATAGTGCTTGAGATTTAGTTTCTACTTTTTATAACTGAAAACATGTCGAGCTAATTTAGCATTTTTAAATGCACAAGCCTGAATGTAATTCTGAATGAACCTTTTCTTTTAAAATACACATAAGTCTGTGTGAGCAGACTATTTTGGGGAAAAGTATAAAATCGCTGAAGACAGTTACATAATTAAATTTTCAAAAGCAAATTTCTAAAAGCTACCTTTCACAACAAATAAGTTAAAATTTTGATTTAATCAGCTTCAGTTTCAATATGGCTCGTAAAACTGACATTCCTTGGTGCCTATTTTTATCAAGGAAAGTATTTTAAATACATAATTAAATTTTCAGGGAACAACTTTTTCATTAACAACTGCATTTCCTTTGGACAGATTTTAGTAGGATAAGGAGTAACCAACAAACATTTACTGTAGAAGATCTATAATCATTTTTAATTTCCCATGTTTTTACAAATAGATAATGTGAGAAAATGTCACAGTTTAATTATCACCTTATTTGATTCATTTTTTACACTGGAACCATGACTCCATGAACAATCATTCAAAAGGTATTTAATCATGATATCCTTTTTATAATGCCCTGAACACATATATGAAACTCTGTTACCAACTAAAATCTTGTTCTAAACAAAGCATGTAACACCAGCTTTAATTTTACATAACTTTTCACCCCGATCTACAAAAGAAATCTGATTCTCATAGTTTCAGCTTTCTTTTAAAATTCCTACTATTAGCTCACACTGCCCCTATATCTTGTTCAAATTTTCAATCATTAATAAAATACTTTTTATTCATCTGCTCAAGTTCAAATACATTTTTTTCACATATTAAAGTCAATTCTTATTTATTTCTGTTTATCGGAAGTAAAGATATGCTGCTTTTATTAATTATATTATAAGACTTACAAATAATGACCATTTATTAGGAATTCTCACGTGCTGCAAAAAATTAATTTTATAACAACTTATAAATAGTACATGACTGTGATAAGTGAGATTGTAATATTTAACAAAAATAAGAGGCAACAGTAAGACAAAGTTCTAAAGATTTTTAAAGTGTATGGAATTAAAAAACTGTAGTTTTATAGAGTTGGATGAAGCAGATGAAATGTCCAATTATGTAACGAAAATTCTCCCCATATTTCTATGTTAACATAATAATAATATATGTTTAAAATATAATCCTTCAAAATGCCCCTTGCTTCACAAACAGAGAATGCGAAAAAAACTACAATGCAACGCAAGCGACGATTAGAGAAGGGAAAACATAAGCACCAAGAAAAGCTTGCAAATGAAACTAAAGAAGAAAAGTGCCAACGCTTGGATAAACTAAATCTAAGATTACAGGAAGCGTCTCAAGAGCAGCTCGAAACTTGATTATTAGCTGATCATCAAAGACATGCGCTACGAATAAAAAATGAAACTCAAGAACACCGCAAATTATGATTACAAGATCTACGTCGTAGACATGCACTACCAATTGCAAATGAAACTCAGGAACAACGCGAAGCTCGCCAAGAAAGACAACGTATTCAGCATTCACAAGCATTGAGAAGAGTAAATACACAAATCGAAGTACTGCTGAATGAAGAATGCTAGCTTTAATACTATCATGGGCAACAACAGTACATAAGATGCAAGGTAGCATTGCAGATTATGATCTGGAATGAAAACTCTTCGCAGCAGGTCAAGCATAAGTCGCCTTGAGTCGTGTGAAATCATTAGATGGAATATTAATTAAAGAACTGGACTGCTCGAAACTCACTGGAAAGGTTCTTTGCAATAATGAAGCATTACAAGAGATGGATAGAATGAAAAATTATCGACCACCACCAGCTTCATAAATTAGAAACGAAAAAATATTAATAATGTTCATAAAAAGTAACTAAAACGTTTCTTTATTGACCTAAGTAGGAACTGACTTTAATTTTTTTTTAATATTACTTGTTTGTTAAAACAAATTACTCAATAAGTTAACTTTTCCCTTGTTCGACAAATTTGAAAAATTTAAAATGATCTGCAAAATTATTAAAATTGTTCTTCCAGAATTACTGTGACCTTGTTGGGAAACTTGATTTTTTTGCATTTTGAAAAGAGAGAAATTTTTTTTTCAAATGCATGGGTGATTATGATCTGGATATTGCCAGAATTATAGATTTTTACTTTCTCAAATGCAGTTTCTAGATTTCTGAAATGTAGACTTTGTAATCAGCAAATCTGTAAAATTAACATTTTTAAAAATTTTGTTTCAGAACAAATATATCATTCAGAGACAGCAAAAATCTAAAACTTTTAGACTAGAAAGTTCAGTGAAAAATCAAACTTTTTGTTAGAGCAAATGAAGTTTGCCTTATACAAAAAAGTTAGGTTATTGTTTGTCTTATATAGAATAGGAAAAAACTGATATCGTAAAATTTTGGGTTAAATTATTCAGATTGAAAGATGATGGAAAACACAAATATCAAGTTTTAACAAAACTGATTAAGTCTCTGTTAACTTGCTTGAATGGAACAGTTATTGAAAGTTCATTTAACTATATTGGTGATATTGTGTCAAAATGAAGAACATCCTTGAACAGTAACAACTTAGATGTTGCACAGACAACTGCTATTTATTCTCATTACACAAAAGTTTTTAGTCAAAAAATTCTTCTGATGACTCTAGACAAAGGTTTTGGGGGATAATTTATTGCAAAACTGAACTAAAATTCTTTACATTACATGAACCACTCTTTTCATTCTAGAATTCCCTTATCTCTAACATCTCTTAAAATACATACTGCAAGTTCTAATCTAATACTTACAAGGTTAAGTGAAAACCTATTGTCTACATCAAAATCTACTGAACATTGTATTGAATTTGAACTAATTTTAATTATTAACAAAGAAAAATGTGAAGGCAGTACTTCTCAGAAACCCAGTCCGAAAAAAGCAAGCTTAACTTTGTAATTCTTTTTTTAAATGCTGGGAAACCAAATAGATAGGCAACTACACTGGTTATAAATTCAGGAAAAATCACAAAAATAGCGATAACTCCCTCAAAAATAAGCCAAACCATGTAAGATTTGAATATGTTGGCAAGTAAGACTAGCTGAGTGAAACTGCAATATGCAAATTAGTGGCACTGCACTTGGAATACACCATCTGTGAGGAGCATAAAAGTCCATGTGTGAGAGCAAGCCCACATATTTCACTGTGATAGTGACATCAGAAATCTGAGATAGACAATTCGTAACAATGACCTCCAGGCATCATTTGCCTGCAGAACTACGATGGAGAGCCATTGGGAGACTAGAGGCAGGAAACAGTCACTGCAGAACTACGATGGAGAGCCATTGGGAGACTAGAGGCAGGAAAAAGTCAAACAGAAGTGGCCAGATGGCTAAATGTGAGTCCTTCTGTGGTTCAGACTTTGGAGGCAATTTCAAACCACAGATTCGGCATCCAGGAGGTTCAGCCAAGGACGGCAAACTGCTATGACGAGCACCGATGACCAATATTTGTTATTATGTGCATGCAGGAATAGAACCGCTACTCAAACTCTTCTTAGATCCTCCCTTGCTGCAGCCACCGGAAGGTTGGTGTCAATGTCAACTGTACGTAGAAGGCTTCATGAAGGTGGTCTGTATGCGAGCCGACCAGCCATTTGCATGCCGCTCACATCAAGCCATAGGAGGCACCATTTGCAGTGGACACGACAATATGTCCTCTGGATGACTGATCAATGGAAGGCTGTTTTCTTTAAAGATGAGTCCAGGTTTAGTCTAGAAAGCAATAGTAGGCATTATTTGATATGGAGAGAACCTGGAACCCGTTATCATCCGTCAAACATCCGTGAAAGAGATACATACGGAAGAGGCAGTGTCTGTGCTTGGGGCGGATGCACAGACCTCCATGTTTTTACGAGAGGAACCGTGAATGCTCAGGTTTATAGAGATGACATCCTTGATGCTTATGTGCGCCCGTATGCCGGGCCAATAGGTGATGCTTTCCTGTTACAGAAAATCAACGCAAGACCATACAGGGCTCGCATCATAGATAATTATCTTCAACAATAAACAATGGCCAGCTCGATCCATGGATCTGAATCCTATCAAGCACGTTTGGGATGCTTTAGGGAGACGTCTAGCTGCTCTCAATTCGCCCCCTCAGACCCTTGCTGTGCTTGCAACTGCTTTGCAAGAGCAATGGCTCTAGCTTCCTATGGAACTGATAGACCCCATAATTGAAAGCATCACATATCACTGTATGGCTGTACTGCTTCTAGAGGCGACCATATTCCATATCGAAGGTACTTTTCCTATAGCAAACTGACACCTTCGATTTGTTCATTTTAAACATGTGCTAATTTCTATACTACCAAAATTGTCTGGTAATTTCTTTTTATGTTAGTTGATACCTTACTATGAATTGTATATTGTGGGTAAGTTTCATAAAATTCTACATGTAACTTTTTCAGTAATCGTGAATTTTCCTTAATTTATGATAACCAGTGTATGTGACTTGCTGCAGAGAAGCATAATTTATTTTTAATGAATTGGGAAAAAATTATACTTATTACTTCGATAATGAAATGGTTTAAAAAACTTTTAAAAATATGTGTGCATGCACATATGTATGTGTTTTACATGAATACTCTGAAATTATGTGTAATTTTACAGAATAATATTTTTCAGGACTTTCGAAATGGAGTTGCAATCACCCCTGAAGATAAGAAAAAATCATTAATTCATTGTGAAACATTTATGGCATTATTATACTTATATTATGAATTCCAAATTGATTAGAGATTAAATTAATACTTATCAGAAAATGGCATGTGCCTGACTACTTTGTGCAACTTAAACATTTCTTTAGTAATCACACTCTGTAGCTCATTTGGAGATTTCTTATAAAACAAGTTACATTCCTGTATTCCAGTACGAATTAATAAGTTCCAAAGTTAATTTTTGGATACCAAATAAATTAAAACTAAATAAATCTAAATATTTCTTAATTTCTTCTGTTTGGAAAATCAATATTCATATGCTAAAAAACAAAATTCCTGTGAATATCAGTGCTCTATCATCCAAGATTAGGGAAGACAGAACTTTATTTCATTAGTACAGGCGAATGGGAGGCATAAACTTGGGTAATCAGTAAGTATCTTGGGAAATTCTGCATTTTCAGAGGTCTATGGTTATATATAACTTTAGATTTTGTACGGAATCCTGAAGCTAAACACCAAACGAAAATGTTCACAAGAAACTGGATCATTTTACAAAGAGAAATACATTTTTTTTTGTAGTGGGGTTCATTCTCATTAAACTAGAGATGCAAATCTCTAAAAAAGCTCCTCCAGATAGCCCACAACAATGCATGGAATGTAGTTATGGAAGTTTTTTTTTTGGGGGGGGTAGAAATGGAAAAGATTACAGTGATATATGCAAAACATGGACCTTGAATATGGAACTTTTTTTGAATGGCCATTTAATACTAGAGCTACAGAAATCTTTGTATACCCAAAACCATCACAACAATTACTTTGAACGACAGATCATTTTATTCTAAGGCTTATAAAATGGAAAAATATTTTCTTCTAATAATTTGCAATTCATATGCTAAAAAAAACAAAATGAAACATTCAATAATAAAATTGCAATATAAATTATAAAAATAATTAATGATAAAGATAGACAAGTTTTACATAGGAAGTTGTGTTAAAAACCATAACTAGCCATTGCTAGAGGGAGATGTTCATACGTATAATGAAAAGCAAAAAGCCGGATCATTTCAGATGAAGGCCTCATGCAACCTGTGCATAATGCTAGAGCACGGTTAACAGAAGTCATGTATGATTGCCCAGATACCTGTTCCTGGGTTCCTCTCAATTTCCTATACCACAGCTTCCTCTACAACAGGTGTACATGCAGTACATTGTCAACATATGCCTCCTTACTCGAAAAGCTAGAGCCCCACTTAATCTGCAGTGCAATTATCCAAACAATGAATGACTTGACAGATGTGCGTTTGGGAAGCATTCTCTGTATATGCATCTTGTGGCTTGTTCATTTCTATACATAGCCCCATAAACGTCATGCACATTAGCCAGTTCCTGGTTATTGAGCTGATGCATCCTTCTACAGCAATATCCTTGCCTGAAATGATCGTGCTTTCTGTTTTGCAATATGTATGTGAATGTCGCCCTCTAGCGGTGGCTGGTGACAGTTTCGGATATAACTTCCTACGCAAAATGTGTTTCTTACGGTCTGACAGATTAACAAATAAAGTTTGTAAAGGATCTTTTGGGTATCCTTAACATTACCTTATTATTAAAAATATTTTGTCTTCCTAAATGATCTAAATATTATATTAATTGAAAAACATCAAGTAAACAGTGACTAAGATAATTAATTATACAAATTTACTAAAGGAATGCTATTTAAATAGTTTTTTGTATGCGGATTTAAAAAAAAAAAAACCTCACTCAGTAAGTTCAAATATAATTGTTTTTTACATTTCATTTAAGGTTTCACATTAATATATAAAAATACAAGGTTAAAATGCAATATTGTTTTAAATATGGGAACAACATCTTCTTAATACAAAAAATGTATAAAAACACTTCTTACAACAGCACATAATTTTAATTCTAAATATACATATTTCTGCATTACTCTGGAGTGCAGTTTTCCATGGTAATAGAAATGCACTATTACAATGCTTTTAAAAAAGCTTAAAAGACACTTTCAATAAATGAATGCATTATTTCAGAATAAAGGAGCAATACATTGCTTTAGAACAAAACACTACTGAACATTAAAATGTTTTTTATTTCAAGAATTTTCATGAAATAATACATGAAAAATCAAAGACTTCATAAACTGGGGGGGGGGAAATACATTTATTGGATAATAATGAATTTGAAATGCATTGGAGTACTTATTTCATGCTAATATATTCCACACCCAGGTTTCCTTTGTGTGTTTATCTGCGTAGTTTTACTCATGCCCAAGCTGATTGCTATCATTATGAACAGTACGTAACATCACTCGTAAACACTCATTCTACATTCTCTTGCATTCCGCAGGAGGTGACTTCATTCGATACTGATGTACGATGACAATATGTCCCTTTTCTGGTGCAAATTTTCCCATAGCTCATTTCTCAAAGGAACTCTAATCCATTAAGGGCAAAATTATCAAAAATGATGCTTTGTCCTCATAAGAAGACAATTCTCACACGTCTATTTTCTTTGTCATACAGATCTCAACTGTTTTTCCAGATATGGCTGAATATTCCAAACAGATGCTATTATCATGAAATCCAAACTTTTGTACCATATCCTGCATATGTATTCAATTTAACTATTGAAACAAACTTCTTCCTCTAAAAGCAATAACTTGTTTATCTGCTAATTTAAAAGCTGCATAAGGACTAAAAAAAATAGACATTAACTACTGACAGCCTCACCAGTGGCTGAGTTGTTAAGGCCACTGAATACTAGTAGTTTGACCTGGGTTTGGTTGAACCCAGGCCAAGGGTTGGCTGCACGGTTGATTTTCCCCATGTATGAAGTTAATATGAGCCAGTTTCCTTAGAAAGTTCTCCATAAAGACCTCTCTCCACTTAGGTAGATAACCTTCATGTGCTTTGCCAGAATCAAATAACATTCTCTAATGGCAGCAAATTTACCATTGATGCGTCTACTCTGCCAAGTTTTCTGCCATAAGTACAGAAACTCAGTGACAGAATCTTGAACTTTTTTAAATTCTAAATAACATTTTATTCTTCCCATAAGCTTCAAGATGACTCATCATCTGATCTAAACACATGTGTTAGTAACAAATGTCTGATACCTATGCATCTAAACATGCTCATTTGTCACCCAAAAGGTATCTTCTTTCTACATTTCAACAATTTGTTCTCCGAAACATGGAGAAAGCCATTCAGACACTGAATACTAATAAATTAAATGATGAAAGATGCATCAGTTTACGGGATCTAAATTTTTCAATATTTATTGGTTTGTTTTCTTATTAAAATTTATATACTTATATCTAAATTTTTCTGTGATAGTTTTTTTTTGCTTTAGAAGAAAATAAATACTGTAGTAATACATTATCTTCTACTCATAACAACCTCATTAACATCTGTAGTAAACAACTTCATCCACATCTGTGTATTTGAAATTTTGCTACCATTTTCAGCATTATTGATTCAAGTTTTCGATAAGATATTCACACCACTATATCTGAAGGATAACATTCTACTGAACCCAACAAAAGCCTTTTGTGCTAATAAATATATGTCTTGAATATTCATAAAAATTTCATCTACCCCTCATTTCCAAAGACATCAAAATTATTTAATTTTTATTCACTATTTAATTTCTACAGCTACATTATGAAAAAGAAATAACTGACATTCTTAGAACAAAATAGTGTTTTTATAGGTGTATCAACAATGGGCAAATTAGTGAGTTTTAAAACAAGTTTAGCTGATAAAATCCTAAAAGTCATGAAGGTAAATGAAAATTTATTTAAAAATATTATTAAGATATGTACAGAAAAGAAAAAGTGTTTTGGGGTCAGAAATGTTTGAGAATTAATTTTTAGAAATTAGTGTAATTTTCACCTCTTCTAAATATTTTATAGAAACAATTGCAATAACACTTCTGAATTAACAAATAATTACAAACTATGTAACAACTTTAAATTACTAGGAATCTATAACAGAATTATTTATACACAATTACTCTGTTTCTACAATAATAAAATGCAATGTAAAAAGTACTGTACCACAATTCTTAAGCATTTTGTAGTCAAATGTCAGTTCTTCACCACGCTGGATTTTCCTTTTTGCAAAAAATGCAAGTCGTGGCAGTTTTGGATCTGGCTGATTAATCCAGACAGCAAACACATGAAGATTTGGATCACACTGAAAAAGTGCACCATGTTAATTAAAGACAATACTAATTACTACAGCAAAGAATTTTTTTTTTGGAAACTAAACAAAATAAAATTTTCATTCACCTCTGAACTCTATGACAATGCACTCGACATTAACGATTTTTTGAAAAATTTATTTACAATGAGCTGGTGTCTTTCCTAACATGAGTTTTAAATCTTTCTTAAACATCTTTCACTCATTTATTTAACTAGCAAAAAATGTAAATGTGCTAATTTTCTTTCTAAAAATAATTCTGGTGGAAACACAATGTGAAACTAAATGTTATCATTAAGCATGAAACTTCATAATTAACTATCTATATATTTGTGTTAACCAGGATAAATTTAATATTGCATTAAGTTTGAGTACCTTCAATCCAGCATTTTGGATAACACGTTAAAGTGAGTGTATGTACGTCGCCATTTGTCTTCAGGAATTCATTACCAAAAAACTGGCAGTTAATGTGGGTGGGAGGAATGACATACAAAAATAAAGCTTACATATGAAAAATACCTGCTGCAGTACACCTGTCACAAAACACATAGTAACAAATAACAGCTGGATAGCTTGTAGCCACTTGAAATGCAAATCAAGAGTAATACATTTAATTAAGATAATAATCCAGAGTAAGATATTTCTTCAGATCCTTATCAAAGAAGTTGTACACAAATTTCCTCTCATAAAGCTTTTAGCCAAATATCTAAAAGTAAACCTGTTGCCAAAAAAGATTATTTCCTTGGTACATGAAAGGTTTTTGATAACCTTATTAAAATTTATTTACTTTACGTGACCTCATTATAGACTTTCATTCAAACAATGCAGATCTTCTTTTCTACTCCAGATAAGTTAGCAGCCAAGAGGTAAAGTCACTGAACACTAGTAGTTCGACTCGGTTTGGAATAATGGTTAATAAATGGACTTGCTGCATGAAAGTTTTCATAATTTTCCATGTGTGTAATGTGGAAGGAGTCTTTTCCTTAGAAAATAATCATTCTCAAGCCATACTTAGCCAAACAGCTCTCACAAGCTTTGTCAACAAACCAAACCAAATCAAACCTTTCTATTCCATTCCCTCCCTCACAAGGTGTTGCATGAATTCATTTAAACACTTACGAATTTTCCAAAGAATGTCATCCTTTTCCATTTATGAATAAATTGTCTTGGCATTAGATAATTTAAGTTAACAAGCTAATAAATGTGTCAGCATAATCTTTCCCTGTTTTCTGGAAATATACTGTGTTGAAATCTTCAAAATACTTTCACTGGCTCTATTAATGCCATCATCAGCATTTAAGAGAAAAAAACTCCTCAGAAAGTTTTCCATTGCTTTAAATAGTTTGGGTAGGTCCACACTTTAGCTTGTAACTACACTCATTCATCATGAATTCAATGAAGCCGGTACATTACTAACCTTTTAGTTAGATGAATAACGTGAAGAGCGATAGAAAATCAAAGATAATGCTGCACAATGAAAGATACCATAAATGCTTCTGAACTTGTTTTAATAAGTCTCTCTTCCAACGAATGCTACTAAGTACATTCCAAAATGTTGATCAGGTTTATCAAAGTTGGAATGAATTAACACAAGCTGTTAAAGAGTTCATTACTGACTCTGATTCATGTCCAACACCAGATTTCTGTTCAGATTTATAGACAGGTCAACCAAAGTAAAGAATTTGGAAACAAGATCATGTGGCATACATTCATACAGGTAGACAGACCATGCATGATTTATTATGGATTCTGCTGTGTTTACATTTTAAGTGCTATCATTTTACAACGTATTGGATCAGTCAAAAATGTGACATAGTAGGCAATACAGAGAAAAACAACCGGACTTTGATGAGTTTTTTCAGACAAGAAATTTGATATTTCATTTACAGTCTTGGAATGAATATGAGAAAAAATTCAAGACGAAGCTGAAAAATCTAATTTTTTTTCCCTTCAATCAAAATACCGACTTAAAGATTTTCTGATCATCAAATGAAACATATCCTAGGCACGATCAAAATGTATTTTATTAATCTGAAAATTTCCGAATTTACATTAATGTTGTTTTAGGCTATAAATTCAAAACTATCCTTCACACATACAAGTTATACAAACCTGTAAAATTTTCAAGTTTGGGCAAAGCAGTTTTAGTTGTTATTCTGTATATAATTCCTTGCTCATGGGTTGCAGTGCACTAAAATTCAATAATGCAGTTTTTAGTAGCTGAATTTGAACAAATGGTAGTGAACCAAAAATGCCCTCATACAATGCTAAGATGTTTTCATGAAAATTAGAATAAAACTCTTTAACCTTATCTTGTATAAGTATTGGTTATAGCAACTAAAATAGTTTAAAACCAAAGGATGGAATTTTCTAAAGTCTAACCAAAACCTTTAACAAGTGAAAGTAATTTGCTTGTGTGAAACTATGGAATAAAATTTGTTTTTAATAGTCTGGGCATTAGAGGTTTGGCCCAGAAATTTCAAAGTTCCTAAGAATGTCATGAACAAATGGCATTTTCTTGATTATAATTCCAAAACAAGCGTCTCAATTTGTATCTTGACTCCTTTTCTTGTAACATACATCGAACATGAAATCGGATATATTAGTAGCTGGCAGAAATTTTCTTGTATGATGAATAAGAAAGCCACCCTTCCCTACAGGATTTTATGTCCATAACCCTGAAAGGTTTAATCATCTTGGCACTTCATAAGTTAAAGGAATATTAGCTATAAGTCCACAAATTTTCTGACAGAAACCTCAGTTCTCAGCAAAAGAAACAGTGTTAAGAAGTTTTAAAATATGAACGTCTTAATGAACCATGACAGAAGACTATTGAAAATGTCATGAGATTATAAGCTAGACAACGTTTTGGAGAATTCTATAAGTCATTTAAGATTCAGAAAATCGACTGTTATTTTCCCCTTCAAATGGAATGGGAATGGTAATATGGCAACTCATCTTTCAAATTATAGAATTTATGAACAACTTGAACTCAAGAATTGATATAAAAAGTAAAAATAAATTAGCTGATGTAATGCTTAACCTCATGATTTTAAACGCCCTATCCAAAAACTACTTTTTATTTAAGTTAAATTGGTTATTTTAGAGTGAAAAGAGTGAACACTCAATGAGGTAAAAATATTTTGCTCTCATGGAAGGTAATGTTAATGAACATATAGCATTAATAAAGCAAAAGTTTAGGACCACCAGCAGCAGAGCAGTAAAGTCGCTGAACACTGTTAGTTTGGTCTGAGGTTCGAAACCCACAAATAGGCTGGCTGCATGTCTATTTCTGTGGTTTTCCCCATGTGTAATGAGTATATAAGCCAGTTTCCCTTTGAAAGTCCTCCACAAAGGCATCCCTCCCCTTAGGCAGATAGTCCCAGTGTGCTTTGCCATAATCTCAATAAACCAAACCAAACCAAGTGCAGGAAATCAAAGCCAAATTCAGAAAGAAAAACTAGAGAGTAAGATATTTGCAATTATTACAAGTGAAAAGAGCACAGGGCAATAGATTACTGATGAATGACCAAAAACAGGTTAATATGAACCATTCGAAAAAACCCCAACCAGCATAGCACTGATATCAATGTATGAGGTACATGACAACATACAATTGAGACATTCAACATCACTTTGGATTAATAGCGGAGTGAGAAGACATAGCATAAACTGTTTTACATATTTTGTTGATTTTGCAAAGTTTCATAGTCCCTGCGGCTATATGGCTTTTTGAAATGAAACTTCAGTTGCACTTACCGGCACAACTCTTGTCAATATAACTTTTAATGGGAAAAATCATTCTTACATTGTCAGGACTGAGTGTTCTGTGCATACATCTGGCGAACATATTCGGAACAGTATCAAAGTCCTGATCTCGAACAGGGAGCTGAATGCAGCTATGTTCTGTGGTAGAATAACTGTGGTTAAGTGGTAGAATAACTGTGGTTAAGTGGTAGAATAACTGTGGTTAAGTGGTAGAATAACTGCACATAAGGAGGCTTTAAAATTACCCTTTTATTAAACTACTATTTACAGCCACTTCCCAACTCGGAACGGATAACAGAAAATAATGACCGCACTTGGGTCTAAACTGAACAATCAAATAACTTAAAATAAAGTTAAGTAGAAAATTAAGAAGTCGTTGCTCTCAGAGCTATAAACGCGAGGTTGGCCTCTATGCTAAATTATCAATGGTGCATAGCAAGATTTGGCTAATACTAATGCACTTAGATTACTTCAATAAGTATTAGAGTAACAGCGCTAAGGCTTAGAATTTAAATACTAGCTAGTCAGGTGGACGTCGAACAGAGCCGCAGTGATCTGAGACTAAAAGCTCTCTCACACTGAGAAGTTTCTTGCTAACCTTTAAATACAAAACTTGGCTCTACTTCAATTAGCATAAAGCTGAAATGCGCGCTCATTCTAACAGGAAGTTGAAATAAGAGTTCACAGGAAAGAGAAATTAACATAAAACTTTGTTAATTTAAACTAAAACCTTACAACCTAGAACATGTCCGTGATGTAACCGAAATAAACAGAAATTAATTTTTAGTACTCAAAATAGAAATCAGAATAGTAAATAAATTTATTTCCCTTCCTACAAAGTGCTAGCACCAAATCAATGGTCAAGTGATGTTGCATAGAACTTGATGCAAGACAACTACTAAACTAGTTGTGCCTCGAAAAATAATAGTAGTGCATGTTACTGAAGCAGATCATTTGTTGCAGTAATATCATAAGAGATACCTGCACAGTTACATCCCAAGAAATAATATGAAACCTCTTAGTGAATGCTTGAGAAAAATTAGGACACAATTAGGCAGTAAACTATGCAATTAATATATTTACAGTAAAGCCTACCATTTATCATCTGGCAAAAGAAAGAGAGCCCACAAGTCAGATGAACTAATTCCAGGATTTTGTGAACCTTCTGATAAATTTTTTCAGATGTTTAAAAGTCTTAGTTGTGTTTTAATGTAATTTAAAGTTTAAATGCCTTAGTTGTGTTTAAAAGACTATTATGAAAAGTTTTGATTTCGCTATTTTACCTAGGCGTCAGAGATTGAGACTGTGGTAATGCACATACTAAGACCTTGCGGCATTCAATCAAAGAACTTCTCATTGGAGGTGAGTTCTGACTGTAAAAATGTTGATGCGATTCTGTATACTGCAGGAGCCATTTAAATACTAACAGTGTATTATGTAACTGAGCAAAACAGTACCAGAGAGCAAGATATGCATATAACTATAAAAATGGCTGGAACATTCAAATACGTGAATGCTGATATTATTTTTTTCGCAGCATTGTGGGCTGAATTAGCCAAAGTTGCAATGGATGAATTACAGAAAGCTGGTAAATTGTCTGAAGAAGCCATGAGGCCATATGGGCTATGGAATAAAAAGAAACTTCAACTAAAACATGTGTATATATTAGAACCTAGTTATGCTAAGTTCAGAAGCAAAGAAGGGAATGGATAAAAATTCTACAAAGGCTTATTAAATTGAGTACAATACAGTTTGTCACTTGATCAAATGGATCAATATTTTAATCTGTTTATGTTATCATTCACCCATTCAATAAGAAGCTCACATATTATATAGAATAGTGCAATTACCTATTCAAGATAAAAACAGATATCCATCTAAATATTAGTATAAAAAAAAGCCTGAAATAAGAAAACGTTTCTCAGATAAGATAATTCAATTTAAAAAAAATGAACAAAATTAAAAAAAAATATATTTATTTAAAGATCTATCAGAAGAAGACTCGTTCTGAAGAAAAATTAGAACCACTTTAATGTATAAAATAATGAACAACCAAACATCTAAAAAAATACAGATGAATTCAAAAAGCTAACACTATATAAATAACAACTTATTTTTAAGAATATGATGCTCATAAAGCTATCACCTGTAACCTAGCATGTATTCAAGGATGACTTCACTGAAGGAAAATGAAACACGTACTTTAGAGGAATTACCAAAAGATACTATAGAAGTGGGTTTATATGGGGGGGGGGGAGAAGGGGGGGAGAAATCCAGGTAAATTGTACTGATAAATTCAAAGTTAGACTCATTGCTAAAGGATTTATTTAATCTTTTGGAGTTGACTAATGAGAAGGCAGAAGCAAACTTTTATGAATTTTAGCTTTTATCCATCAGTCTAATGCATGTGAACTAATAACACGTAAGAAATAAAATTTTCAGCTTTCATTTGCAAACAGTCTGAAATAGAAGGACCAACTGAAAATTTTACATAAATTAATAATTTCAAGACCATTTTCAGAAATAAAAGTGCTTTTCCTACGAAAGACACCCACTTTAAATTATGAGATACCTGAAACTATGCGTTTATTAACTTTTCAAATACCTTCTGATTATCTACACCCGACAGAATGTCACAAAAAATATTAGATGCAAAGCAGTAAGCTGCCAAAATAGTTATGTGGCAATCCACATATACATGTACCATGCCTGTTGTGGACAGAGAAACATGCTAAACTGACCGATGGTCAAGTTTGTACAATTCTCTGAAATTTGTGAAAGCAGATTGCTTTGCACATGCAACAATGGAAAAGATTTATTGAAAAAAGTAACTGTTTTATATCCATGTTCCTTTTCTAATTTTATTGAGTGCTCTTGTACAGAATTCTTAGTAGGCCACCATTTTTCAAAATGGCTTTTGCCTTTCATGTGTTACTAACATTCATTGGTGACTCTTTGGAAAGGTGTGAACATACTTAAGACTTTATGTCTTAAGCCACAAAGCCCTAATATGAATAAAGCCATAAAAATAATCAAACAAAACATAAATATGTCCACTTCATTAGATATTTCTGTGCAAAAAAAAGATCACATACAGGTTAATAGCACCTTGTAAACACAAATTTTATATTCCTTGTAATGATAACATAAAAAGAGTTAAAATATTGATGTGTCTATAATGCACAATTTTTCAGCAAAACATGAACAAAAAATAATTTAACCACATCTAATTCTAGGAAAACTAGTTTTAGCCTAAGCTTTTTACCTGATGTTTACAAAACCATCAACATTTCAAAACAACACTATGCTGCTGCTACTCAGAAGGCTATTTATTCATTTTTTTACGATAATGCTTCCATCACAAAATGCACACATTATAACAGTCATTAATGCTTTTATCCATTAATTAATATTGATTAAGTAAATGTTAATTTTAATAACTTTGATGCTTATATTTAAAATATATGTTATTGTGAAAAGTAGCAGAAGCGCATTGATTTAGAAATTGATAAGAGGCATCAATGTGATATAGAAACACTCTTTTGATTTGTTTTCATGCAGCTTGAATACTGCTTATCAGATGTTATATTCTTTAGATTAGATTATTGTTAGTGTAACTCTTTTAGGATTACAGAAGATTCTTATAGTCATAAACTAAATATTTTATTTCATACAAAAACGCTTTTACTAAATTAGAAAGCTTAGACATTCATTATCAAAAGTTACTCACAAAATAACATGTCTTGTTGTGGCTTCATACAAAAGAAAATCCAATTCTAAAACCAACAACAATGGATATGCAACGACTGTGTCTGTGATATTCAAATAAATTCATTTTTAATACATTTCCAGCCATAGCTGATATGGTGCATCCATTCACATACGCCAAGATCTTATCTGCATTCGTAAGCTTTTAAATTCTGTTGTTTTATTATTCAAATATAGATATAATTATTATTAGATTATTCAAAGCAGTACATAAATTCACATGTGTATTTGCAGTTGGCATATGAAACAATATTTTTTTGCTCCCTGTACCAACTACGAGATAACTCAGAACTATATGAATACTTCCAAGTCCTGTGCATTTGTGCAAAATTCCTGCATGTGCAATATATTTTCTATTAGTCTTACATGAGTCGCTGAACAAGAATTTGAGCAATCCATTTATAACACTTCCCAAATAAGTACAAAAATAAACAAAAAATGGTTTTGCAATATACATATTTAGTTATAATATCTACGTCTTGAGAAATAAATAATCCATTTCAGTAAGCCAAATCTATTATATAGCCTCTTCCTGTACATCAAATACCTAAACACAGCACGCATTTGCTATCACATTATTCATACTGAGTAAATCCGGTAAGGCATTCAGTAACAAGTTTATCTCACAGCTGGCAAATAAACTCAATTTGCCAAATACAAGTATTCTTACAGTTGGCAGCAAACATGTTAAACTAGACTGGTTACTTTTAGAATGTAAATTTAGAAATACGTCTGAACCACTACATACAGAATTTAGATGCTACTGATAGATTTATACTATACTTTGGAGATTCACCATTCTATTATTGTAAACCCCTGTAAGTACATTATTACAACAGTATTCCACGCTTGGAAAAACCATCAGTGCAATTTTATCATTTATAGAATTTTTAATTGATTACTTCAGCAAATATAGCATAGTAAGGAATCATAGATTTGCTAGAAAACATTTTGATGATGGAGAAATCGGCTAAGAAATTATTCAATGAAATAATATAATTAGAAAGATGCATAACAGTGAAAACTTCTTATGTATAGTCGAAACTCACACATTGGCAAAATCTATAACTGCCAACCTTGAAATATGAAAAACCATTAAGTTCTAGCACCCAAAACTAGAAGCTTTGGGGAGGCTTACAAACTGTGCAACAAAGTCATTTCAAAAGATATTCAAACTATGTTCAATTCATTCCATAATGCATGATTTAAGTTAATGAACTATTTATAAAATGATTCTGATGTAAAGCATAATAATATTAAATTAGATATTCTAAATTTTACATTCTTTGGCTAATTTAATTTTGTAATATTCTCATATTAAACATGCTAGTTAGGAATCTCTGCATTCATAATTTATATACAAATAATCAATACCATAATTACCAACATATTTTTCCCTTATCTTTTTAACACACTATTCTGAGCATTTTTTTTTATTATTTAGTAGCAATTTTCAACTTCCAAAAAGCACTCAGAAAAAAAAAAAGCTTCTTTAAATTTTAAAATGGATTCATCCAAGCAGTGATTGCTTTTGTCTTACTATTTGATTTTCTTGTAGAGTTTGGGTGACTGAGCTCTGACTTATGAGGTAATAATACTGAAGAGGTTCACGAAAATGGAGGTATCTAATGCTTTTGATAGTTCTGAAGATCATTACATGTGGCAAAACAAACTTCATGGCGATGAAGACGATGGTAGTAACTTATAGGCTGCAGTAAATGACACAGACAGCAATTCCAGCAGCATTAATGATTTTGGGGTTAAAATGAAGCAGTGGGCAACAATAAGAGTGGGTGAGATTCAGGATACAGGGAAGCAAAAAAGGAAGGTATCTTATTAGATATTGTAAAGTTAATACTACTGTGCATTTTTGTATTGGAATGCAGGTTTCTCTTAAATAATATTTTGATAGTTACGATTTGTTTATAAATGAATACTTTTCATTTTTAAAGTTCTTGTTGTAACCGGATTCCTCAGAAATTAGGTTATTCACACAATTTCCCTCTCGATTTACATATGATAAAATAAATAAAAAAGGAAAGAAATACGGGAGTAAACATAGTATTTTTTATGATTACTATATGAAGGTTTTATTTGCCTTCATCTAGGATTTTAATTTTTCTATTTCCCCATAAAAATCAGAATCCAAAAAGCCTCAAAGAATTTCCTTTCCTTCCAATTTCCCCTTTATATGATTATTTGCAATTTAAAATAGCCACTTCAAAAACATATTAGTATATTTATAAATATTTGTGCTCGAGTAATAAAATAAGTTTCTAATTAAATATGCATATAATTAATAAGTAATTAACACTTATGTAGAGTGGTTAATTTTAAAAAATATGCCTTAAGTGCACATTTTTAAAGAAATAAAAATGTTCACTCATTGATTATTAACAAGTTTTCCATTAGGCTGGAGTCTTACAAGTGAAATGTGAATATCAGAAAGTCATCTATGGAGGCATTCTTTCCAAAGGAATTAGTTCTTAACTGCATTAAAATAATGCAATCAAATGAATTCTAGCCCAAGTATAAAATTTAAAGGGACAAAGATTTCACCTTCTTTCTGAGTAATCCTATTTCTTCTAAATCCGTATCAAGTGAAATGTGCTTACCAGTACAAATGCAGCAATAGAATGATTATTTGAACAGCACATAGTGTAAGGATAACTAAAAAAAAAAAAAAAAAAAAAAAACAGGTACACATCAACATTCAAATAACTGTGATGATCACAAAATAAAAACACTGCTAAATTGTGTAGACTTCAGTCATTCCTTTAAAGAAGGGGGAGATATCTTAAAGAATATGTTTAAAGAGGATGGCCTTAGCGATAAGCAAACTAATACACGTAATGTACAGGAGGTAATACATGCCACTATCACAAAAGAACTTTGCGTTAAACCAGTCAAGGACAAGCCCTAGTCATCAGCAGTGGCCATATCTCAACCATGGGCCCGAAATCTCTTTGCCGACAGATGCAGCACTGGAAAGGAACTGCAGGCTGGAAGCTGTTTGTAAAAGCCAGGACACTAAACAAAGTGAACACACTTCTCCACTGAAGAACTCAGCAAATCAGCAAATCCATCAAGTCTGCTTTGGAGTCAGAGCGAGCCAAACCCTCGACCCCTAAACAGGCACAGAAGAAATACGCTCAGAATGGTAAAACCTTTGATAACAGAATGGTTTTTTAGTACCCAAATGCTTTATTATTCCATATAATGAAATATTAATAGAATAAGAGTTGCTACGTAAATTATTTGTAATAATAATAATATTATGCTTAAAACACATTGTTAAGACACAGAAACAATCTTGTCTCAGGCAAGTTCTAGAAAATTTTGATCACTACTCTACCGGAATTTTCAAATATATTTTTTCTATGAAATATTTGAATCTAGAAATTATAAAAAAATACTAATTCATCTAAAAGTTTAGGATTTTCTTTTGATACTATCCCTTTTTCTCAACAAAGAAAAATACATACTTATATTAGTTATTTTACATTATACTTTACAATATGATTTCCCAAATTGCAGCCCATGAAGCATTATTTTGGTAGGATGTTAAAGGTACAGTTATTTTTTATTTTGTAAAGTTATTTATTAAACTTTAAATGAAAAATGTTGCTTTTCTAAATACTGTGAAACTTTTTTTGGATTACTTTGATGTAAAATAACTCATTGATAAATGAAAACTACAAAACAGGGCACCTGCAGACCCTTAAGTATAAATGGCATCCCATATAAATTAAACATACAGTGAACTACTAACTACTGATTTAGCTGGGGCCCATATTAAAAAAGTCGTGCAGTTTTTCCCCTGAAATAATGGAAAATTACTTACTATCACAGTCAAATCATCAACATAAAAAACTGCATATGGAAAAAAGAAAAAGAAAATGTGTGGCACAACAGTAATACAGCACGTCATAGTTTCTTGGAGTGGTTTTTATATAACTGTATTCAGTTTAATAATACATATTCTATGATACACAATGTAAAGTAAAGAACAAAAAGGTCTAACTGATTTTTTACACAAAAATTTTAGCTCAATCACTTTGTTAAAATTGTGTCGTAAATAACGTTCTTTAATGTTGCTTGCAACTTAATTAGTTCTTTCATTTTTAATAATGTTTGCCCTTCCTTTACTTACCATACACTTATTTTGTTTTGAATAATGATTTAATTTACATAATTTAAAGAACAACCAGATTTAACTGCTTAAAAATGCACACAAATTATTAATAGACTTTCTTTGTTGATTATAATAGTTATTCTTTTTTCCTAAAACTTAACTACCATTGAATTAACTGTGATTTCAAATTAAAGATGCTTTCCAAATATTATTACGACAAAATTCAAGTTGATTGTATTAATAATCCAAAGTGGAATACACTTTCATTTAGTTTCGGCATATAAAAACAACTTAACTGGCACCTTCTTAACATTGGTTCTGCCTATGTTGCCTAAGCTCGGAGCCAGCCCTGTTACAAAACATGCAGCTTTAATGTTTCCTTCCAATTATAAATCTTATAAAATATTTTCAACATTTACATTGTAATATGAAAAGAATTTTGAAAGAATTTTATCCAGGGTTCGTACACATTTCTGTTCATGAAAATTAAGTACTATTAAGGACTTTTAAGGACCATTAAAGAAAAAAAATTAAGGCCCTATCAGCAAATCGGAACTGCATAAATTCAATTAAACTCTATGCCTAAACTTCACTTTCGTTATACCAACCTAATAAAAAATAGATCCGTAAGTAAATGCACTATTATTAAGCATAATTATAAATTAAATTCAGGAATAAAATCATTTTTGTAAAATTTGTCAAATAAGTATTAAACATTTTACACTTATAATAGTTGGACATATTTTCAAGAAAATTTGTGACATTTTATTGACGTTTTAGGAGTGGTTAGCTTTATGCTGATTTTTTTCTTTTATTTCTCTTCTGTTAAGCATTTGCTCAGTCTAGAGATTTTGTAAACAGCAGGCCGATTTTATATGAAACGGCATAGGTTAAAATGAGAAGTAAAATTCATAACAGAAGGCTGGCTATTGTCACTGCTGTTGCTTGCCTAGACAGAGACTTGCCGATCAGAACAGACCTGAATGCTTGATGTTGGCAGGGTTTTTGAAAGTTATGCTCTGTCTGTCTGACGCAGTTAGCGTCGTAGCTTCGTGCAGAGTTCCTGGAGTTGTAATACAGTTAACATACTTTTAAGGTTCTAATACGCCACTAAAGCACCAGAGGTGATAAGTTGTTTTGTATTATTTTAAGTCTTTCTAGCTGTAAGGAATATGTTTTATAACAATTTTTATATTTTTGCTTTGTATCTTGTGACTATGGTAAGGATAAATGAAAGACTCGATGTAAAGTTAACTTTTAAAGGTGAGCAATTAGTTACCAATAATTGAATTAGGTAGTTAGTAGATATTATAGAATCAGGTAGTACATATTACAGATTTACCTGGCCACTGTTAAATCTTATATATTTTTAAAAAATATTTGATGAAAATCACAGTCTAATATTTTATAGTTTAAAATACGTGTAATTTATGACATTGATTCTTAAACGACATCAGGATAATAATACATTAAAAGGTACAACACGTTCATTTTTTGCAGCAACAATACTCAACAAAATATTTATGCGTCCTTTTAATTTGAAACCTTCCCAGACATTATGGCTAATTTATATCAATTTCCTTATCTTTAGCATCTTTTCTAACAATAAGAATTTTGTTTCAACAAGTAAACCAATGTTCGCATTAGTTTCTGCTTCATCTCCTAACTTGTCAATGTCTCGACATTATGAGGTTTTATGTGATTTGGGAAAAGTTAAATAGTCCACAACTCTTGATAGGCAAATTATCAATTGATAAGCAAATTATCGTCATGTCTCAAAGTAACTATAAAGTCAGATAAAATTTAGAATAAACCTCTTTATTTAAACAGAACTTATAATATAAGTGCGTGTTCTTATGCTAGCAGAATGAACTACAGCTCATGGCGATGTAACTAAACAGGAAGAGTCAAATTAAAATTAAAATTGTGAACTAGTAGTCAAAGACAGCATAGTTTAATTTTAATCTAAGCTGGCTTAATAACTCATATTCGACCCAGATTCAAATATCGGTAGCGATAACACAAAGCTGAATAATTACAAATTATCACCAGCTGGCAGGAATTAAAACACTCTGTCTTACAATACAAAAACCTCAGTTTAAATACTGTCTAAACAATTTGCATTCTGGTGAGGAAAAGAAGGGAGAAGGTATAGTACAGGCTGAAATTATAAACAACTGGCTAATTTATGTAATACTAACTGCACATATATTTAAAGAACAATTTTCTTTCTCTTTATGCATTCAGTTTCTTTTCTCAATAAGGTTCATCTGTATTTCAGAATTTTTGGATTTATTTACAGATTTCTGTTATTCTAAAAACTACGTGTATTTAAAATATATGGAAGAAGCTACTAATTTTATTCCTAAAATAATATGAACACTAAGAGTAAATATGAAATAATATAAGGTCAAAGCCGGTGTGGCAGAATTTTTAGAATTTTAGTGATGCACAGAGCAATAAAATATAGAAATAGCAAAACTTTTAGAATTTAGGACCCATAGACACTGCATCAAGTACGAAAATGCCTAATGCCAGCCATGCATGTCATGCATTGAGATATATAAGATATATATGATAATCTTCTAACTTGTTAGTTTTCAATTCTTTTTTAAAAGAAAATTCCTTTCAGTAGATACGTGTCCATTTGCCAACATTAGAAGTATTTATTGGCATTTTCCATGCTTCTGCTTAGAAGAAGAACAAAAAGGGGGAGGAATAATCATGTTAAGGAAAAGATTTCTAGGATCAGAAGACATTCAAATATTAAGTTTTCATTGTTCTCCCAAACATTCTCCAAAGAGCAAGCAATTCATCAGACACATTCTGTAAAATACATCCATTACAAGTTAATACTATGAAAACATTTTTCATTTTGTCACATAAGGGGGGGGGATAATCATGTTAAGGAAAAGATTTCTAGGATCAGAAGTAAAACATTCAAATATTAGGTTTTCATTACTAAACTTTCCAAGGTGCAATGTCTAAAATCCGAAAGAAAGACTACCACTACCAATTCTGCAACAGCGAAAAATCAGAAGTATTTAAAAAAAAATTCACACACACACACAATAAATAAATAAATAAAAATAAATGAACTTTATAGAGAAAACGGATGCACATACTGAAAGTTCTGAATATTCTGAGACAATTACATGGGGAAAAACTCTTACCATGAAAAAATAAAAAAGAAGACATTTTAAAATAATTACACAGCTATTTTGCTTTTGTAAATTATGCTTTGCAAATTAATTTGTTTTATAAATTATGCTTTTTAGCATTTATTAGCTTGTTTATTTTCGGATTCAAAATATTGTAGAAATAAGTTGCCAAAATGAAAAGAAATATCACTTTATAATTTAACAGGGAAAAATAAAAATGTTTTATTTCAATGTTAGTTCTTAAATATAATTTCGATGTATTACCGTTATTTTAATGAAATTTATTAATGTTACAATGTTCTAAACAAAAGTATTGAAAAATTCACAGATCTCCGAATTAAAAATTTTGTATAGAAATTTATCTTAAAATCGCCAAAATGTTGATAAGCAGCCAAAGTTAGAACCGTTTAATAAAAGAATTCACATCCCCAAACAGGAAAAGTTGTTTAAGAGCTCTTCATTAAAAAAAAAGAAACAATTTCGAAATGCCTATGTTTCATTTCTCGCCTAGAAACTCGAGTATCGCACCGTTTATATTAGAAATAGGAACAAATTCAAACAATAACCATATCTGTCAGTGAATCTCCAAAAATATTCCTCGAAAATGCTAATTTGTCCTTGAAATGACAGTCCTAAAAATGGACCGAAATTTTAGATGATTAAAATTAAGGACCTTCTACTGATTTTGGGCGAAATTAAGGACTTTTAAGGACCAAAAATCGATTCTAAAAAACCTAAGGACTTTTAAGGACTCTTAAGGACCGTACGAACCCTGTTATCCTCTTCAAAACGATCTAAACTGCAAACTTAAAATGATACACCATATTTTGTATTTCTTTCTTATCATTAAAAAGATGGATAGATATTTAAACATAGCTTCAAAGATTTGTTTGTTTCTTTCATGAATGTAAGCTAAAGTGAAATGTGTATGGCCAGTATTTTAAATAAATGTTTAACATCCGAGTGAAATTTTTTTGGGAAATGCTGCTTTCATTTGCAGCAAAATAAGCGAAATGACACTAACCGAATGATTAATGAAATGCGATGCATTTCCAACATGTCGTGCATCAACAGTATAAGTACAGGATTCATTATCATAATCAAGGTCAAAGAGGTAAGTTCTGTTTATGTGATCATACATTTCCGCACGAGCTTCCGCATCTTCAGAAGTAATTACCTATCAAATAAATTTAAAACACATTATTAACAATCCAAATTAAATTAAAAGTAACATAATAACATTAACTGAAAAGAAACCTGGGTTTCCTTTCCTTCTGAAAGAATTTCTCTCATGAAAAGAACATTGAAGTCCAAGTATACATCATGTAACAAAATTACTTTATTTAGCATTTATTTTCCTACCTATTAAGTCACAGATTTGTAGTTCAAACCATAAAAATGTTTTAAATTATGCAAATATTAATGTTTTGGCATTTTAAATTTTTTTTTATAAAATTATGAAATCTAACCTTTTTATATGGTCCCCTGATCCCTACAATTATATTTAGGGAAATTCTATACTCATTAAAAAGGATAAAAAAACACAAAATTCTGGATATTCAATGTCAGAATCGGTTAATAAACAAATATGAATGATTCAAGGTTTATTTTTTTCTTCAAATGACCTTCATTGACAATCTTTTATGATTTACTAATGTGTATGTGATTTATAACGTGTTACAACTTTGTTACACTTGATATGCCAGAAGAATTTTCACCTGTGTAATTGATAAGTTTTCAAATGGTAAAAAAAGTGTTAACATTCTCATTATGTTTCAGACATTAAAAATTAAAATTAAAACATTAAATGCGACTCACTGTCTCATTAAGACTTTAGATTTTAATAATCATACGAAAATACATTAAACAAGAAGTAACATTTCTGTTTTAATTTATAGAAATAATATTATGAGTTTGCTATGTGCCAATACTAAGTTTGCTATGTGTTACGTAAAACACAAAATCTTACAAAACTTTAAGAATAAGGTCGCCTTTTTGAGAAATAAAAATTATGTTGTCAATATTTTGCATGACACTCTACACAGAAATGCTCCTCATTTAGTCTATTAAACATCAGAAACCTTTTTCGAAATTCACATTTTATTTTTAGAAACTAACACATGTAAGCATTTTGGTCTTCAGTTTGTGGATGGTCTCTGAATATGATCTCCAAATATAGAATGAAATATCTCAAATTTTGTCCTATAAGCATCATCATGTATTAATTTTTTTTATAATAAGTATTAATATAGTAATAATAAGTATTTTTAAGTATAGGGAGCAGGGATAAAAAATTAGATTTCATAATTTTTATAAAATTGATTTTTTAAAACTTTAAAATGCAAAAGCATGAATACTTGAGTCATTTCAAACACTTTTGTAACCACAAATGTGTCTAATAGCTGCAAAAATAACGGCCGCACATGGATTTCTGTAGATATCCATGTATATCTATTTGTTCATTCAATGATTCTGCTTCAGTGCTAATTTCATGCATTAATCTAACTCCATTTATAAAAAATAACTTGATTCACAAATATTCATCAAACAAAATCCTCCAAAGGAACATAAAATTTAGAAGTAGGAGTATATAATACCTACAAGCAAAGAAATGATAATAATTTCACAGATTCATTACTGTATGAAACATCTAGTAACCTTCATCAAAATTAAGCAGTTTTCACACTGTTAAAACAAACATTACAGCAAATGGGCAATAATCATGCAAAAAATTTAAGTTTTAATTTAAATGCATTTGTGAATCGACATCTTAAATTGTGACAAATTAACATACATACATTTACAGCTTACGTTTTGACAATCACAAAATCAAATAAAAAGAAAAACTAGAGCAACAGATTATAGCTCGGTATGATATATGATGAATGTCTTCACACTACCCTCACTGTGGAATAAAGCAAATATTTTCAATTCATTACGAAAGTTTATAATGTAAGCAACAGATAACTTACAACAAATGAAATGTATTAGGCCCTTTTCATTAAAAAGGGCTAATTCTGCAATAGAACTCCTATCACAGCCAGATACTTTATTATTTTTTTAGATCATCGCCCACATCTTTCATTTGAAAATGCATATTTTATAAGCAATGCAATTTCATATAGTTAAAATCAACTCTTTTTATGACTTAACAGTATGAAACCTAAGTACTGCAACATTTTAAAATTACCCTTTCTCACAATGACAAAAAATTTACCATCTTCTCAGTATCAAATTTACCCCTCCCCAAAAAAACCTCTTTTCTACTTAGATCTAAAATAATGCTAAATCTTAACATTTATGATCTTTTAATAACATTAACTATGATGTTTTAACAAAGCAAATTTAAATTTTTTCTATTAGTTTTAATATATAAATTAAATGGTAATGCAACTTTATAAATTATTATTCACAATATAATTTTATCTAGTAGTTAAATGGTCATAAAAAAAAAAGCTCTCAAACAGCTCAAAGTCAAAATTCAGAATATTCAGAGGTCCTCAGTCATCCTGAAATAACAATACCTGATTGTCTGATATTTGCAATGCACTGTTAAGCCTTGGTTTACAGACATTCGATGTAAACCTAATTTTGGTATGTTTTCTGCTTAGCTAGTGAAAATTTTTCAGTGGAGACTGAAATACGCAGAATATAAACAGAAGATAACAAGCTCAACTCGGTGAATTGAGCTGAAATAAAATATCAGTCAAGACAATCTGCAAACAACTAGTTGCTGCTTTTCTCACAAGATGGAAAAAAAAAAAAAAAAAAA
>KK119571.1:497294-520101 GCA_000611955.2 Stegodyphus mimosarum
TAAAGAAAAGGAGTTAATCGTAGGTGTGTATGTGGATGATCTTCTTGTAATGTCCAGCAAAGTTTTGATCATTCAGGAATTTAAGGATAATATTGCAGCCACATTTAAAATCAAGGACTTGGGAGAAATACACCACCTTCTTTCAATTAGGATAAGCAGAAAGGAAGATAGCTGTGTGACCCTTGATCAAAGTGTCTATGTTAGTGAGCTCTTGGAAACAACTAATATGCAAGATGCTAAAGGAGCATCAACACCATTAGATCCAGGTATGAAATATACAACAGCCACTAAGGATAACATGTTGAATGCTGAAGGAGCATTAAAATATAGGCAAGCTGTTGGAGGGCTCTTGTATCTAGCAGGAGGAACAAGGCCAGATTTAGCTTTTGCTACTACTTACACGAGCCAATTCAATAATTGTCCAAGCAAGGAACATTGGGCAGGCGTACAACATATCCTTCGTTACCTTAAACAGACCAAGGAATTAAAGCTGTCTTTCCAAAAGACTGGAAAAGATTTGGAAGTGTTCTGCGATTCTGATTGGGCTGGTGATAAGATTGATAGACGATCATTTAGTGGCTATGTGGTACTACTAGCAGGTGGAGCTGTCTCATGGAGCAGTAAGAAACAACAGACGACTGCATTGTCAACAGTTGAAGCTGAGTACCTCTCAATGTGCCATGCAGCCAAGGAAGTACTGTGGTTTCAAAATTTTTTAAAGGAAATTGTGGGAGAACATTTTTTAAACTTTCCACAAAGCTTATTTGTTGATAATCAGGGTGCCATTTCTTTAGCCAAAAACCATGTCACTTCAGAGCGTAACAAACACATTGAACTCAGGCATTTTTTCTTGAGAGAGAAGGTTGAAAAGAAATTGTTGAATTTTACCTATGTGCCATCCAGTTCAAACGCAGCAGACATGTTGACAAAGAGTGTGCAAAAGAAAGCCTTGTTCAACCAAAGGTTCCGTGTAGGACTGAGGGAAATTTAATCAAGGGGGAGTGTTGCAAATAACATTTATGATTATATTTCCCATTTGTATTTTACAACATATGTGGCAACACGTTTTTTACTTTCTTTCTCTTGGCAACGTTTTTTTTGTCACTGTTCTTTACTTTATTTTGGTCATGTAGAATGTGCTGTACTGATAACGATTTTGTATCCTAATACATGTTAATCCAGATGAATATCTGTTTATTTATTTGTCTCCATTCCTAACATTAAACTTCAACAGGCACTTGCTAATGGGCCATGACCAGTCTGCTGGTGGCTTTCAGTGATAAAATCCGTTTTCTTAATTCACAGCAGGTATTGTTTGGCAATCACATTCAGAATGGCATCAATCCAATGCCTCCTAAATATGTAAATCCAACAGACAGGTTGCAGAAACAAGTGTGACGTCAAAGCTAGTAGGCCAACACGATGTTCTCGAGGTTTGGATTCTCAAGTGCTGCTTTGCCATATGATATTAAGAGTGGAATCTTTGCACGTGCTATCGAGGAGTACAAATAATTGGCAACTTCGTATTTATTGTAATGTAATTTTTGTTCATTGAAATAAATGCTTGCTATTACTAATGAACACACGTATACCTATTATGTTTATCTTCGTATTCTTAACACTGTAGGTGCTTCTAAATTAAACTAGTACATTAGCCATAATTATTATTATTTATTTTATTTCTGAATTTGCTTAATGTATTTTGTTTAGGTGATGCACTGACATTTTTATTTTATGTGTATAACATCTAATGTTACGTGTATTCGTTTATAAAAGTTTTTGTTATTATTCACTACTGTTTTACCAATTTTTAACCTAATCATTTATGTAAAGCTTAAGTTTTTAAAAAGGTAATTCAAAGTTAACCTGTACTATACAATAAATCTAATTAAATTACATGCATCAGTTAACAAATGTATGTACAGTAATATGTGAGCATGAAGAATATACTAAGTACAAATGACAATGGGATAATTCTGTACAAAAAAGTCTATATTTTTATTGTGAATTCATATATTAACTATCACTCATGAAAAATGTCTATTTTGTGGTTTTTAAATTTATGCTATGCATTTGCATACAATGTATTTAAGTATTAGAGCAATAAATTCATTTTAACATCTCATAAATAGTTTTTAGCTTACCAAACAATGTCTTTCTTCAGATTTCAAATATAAATTTTACTGTTCAATATTCTGAACATGATCAACATCTGGAACTTCAGTACACAAAAGTAGAGATTGCTTTCTACTAAGGCATAATCAATACTAACTTCTCTCGTCCATTCATTTGTATAAATTAAGCTATTTTTAAGGATATTGGAATTATGATTTTGCATTTAACTCTCAATAACCTGAAGTTTGATATTATTTTCATTTGAATATTTGAGCATGTTTTATATATCAAAATTATCATCTTTGATGCAAGTAATAATTTCGGTATGATAATAGATATCTTTATAGAAGCTTAAGTGTTCTTCCGGTACAACTTTTTGAAAGTCTCGTTCACTGGAATATTTCATTTACATTTGAAATTCTCCTCCATTCCTGTTGGTTTTGGTGTATTGAAGTTCAAATGTTTAATTATGCAATGTTTTGAATGTGCAAATTTAAATTATTATATTTAGTACTTATATAACTGATTTTTGTACTGTTTTTACAGGAAATATGCCTTTTAAATGCTGTGAAACTAGTTGTCAAGAAATTATAGACAGTGAAAAAATGTATACATTTTCATTTCTCAAAAATGATGCTCTTAGAAACAGGTGACTAAGAAACATACATAGGAAAGACTTCTCAGTAACTCAATATTCTTGGGTAGATATTTCAGAGCTTTGTTTTCTCCTAATTAATTTATTAAGATTCAGTAAATTTTTGGTAGAATACTCCTACTCTGGTATGAAAACTTTCTACAAGCTATAATTTTTGCCTCCCACCAGCATGTATAGATAGGTTTCAGTCTATACCTTTCTGTTTACTGAAGCAAAAAATTTCATTTCATCTACAAACAATCAACCGGAAATAATACTTGTTGCTGTTTAAGCCACAGAACTGACGGGAAGTAATGTGATGGCAAGATCAGATTTTTTATTAAATGTTTTATATGCAGTGTTAACTGATCCTTAAATACTACGAAAGAAAATTTTAATTTGTTTACATGCATTTAAAATCTCAACTACCCTAAGCATTTAGTACTTGTTTTTATTTACAAGGAAAATGATCCAATCTTACTTGATAGTTTGTAGTTTTAAGAAGCTAGTTACACAATGTCTTGCTTTTACGTAACAGGTATGTCATAAACATTTTCAGCCTGAGGATCTCATCTGGGAAGCATCAGCTTTCAATGAAAAAACTGCAAAGATTATTACAGCTTCACTGCAAAGAACTAAACTGAAAGAAGGTGCTTTTCCTAGCATATTTGATGGCTGTCCATCATATCTGTCTTCGCAAGCTGCTAGCACTAGAGAAAAGCCTAATGAGAAAAAAAAATGAAAAGAGAAGCAAGCTGCATTATGAAAGCTATTGCTGATAGTAAAATATCAGCTGATAGCAAAATATCAGTTGCTGAATATATAATGAATCTAGGACTTTTGAGATTTTAATGAACTTTTATCATGTTATGCAAAATGTAAGTTTTCTAAATTTTTTAGCGTTGTGCATAAAGAAAATATCTTGATATTTTTTAATTTGAAATATAGTGATGGATGTGTGAAATTGCTTGATGCAGTTCACATTACTACAGATCTTTTATTATCTGTACTATTCCATAATTTATTGACCCAGATCAGTAGCAAGTGTAAGTTACCTATAAAAGTAGGTAATACTAATGAAATTCATAAACTACTTCATCATATTGAAATGTTAAAAACTAGACTTAATGAATTTGATTGAAATTATAATCAACTTAATGAAATCTTTTAGTTTCACAAATGAAGGTGATAAAATTTTATTTCAGTTCATGATCAAACAACTTTCTTTTGTAAAATGTAAGCCACAAAAACGTCACTATTCATCCAATACCATATTTTTAGCTTCTATGTTTTATTTCTTATCTCCACAAGCATATAAATTTGTCCAACAATCTGGGAATTTGATTTTGCCTCATCTAAGTACGATACACAAAATATGTTCTAAATTAAACGTAAATCCACAAAAGGAAGCACATGATATGTTGTTTTTGGCATATGCTTAGCAAAAAGCTTTCTATCAGAAAGAGCATGAATTATATGTTTCACTAATGATGGATGAAATTCACATCAGACCTTTTCTTGACTACAAAAGTGGAGATATTGTTGGAATTGGCCAGGAAGTTGATAACTTAGCTTCTACAGCACATGTATTTGTGATAAAGAATAATTTGTGCAGCTTTAACCCCTTGAGAACCAGCATGCGAAGAACGAAGCGCAGCCACAGGACTGAATCTCCTGAAATGGAATATTGCCATTGGTCCACACATTTTCAGCAGTTAAGCCTACTTTTACAAAAAAATTCATATAAAATCAGCATTGCAGTATAATGACCTCAATTTTTGAAGTTACATACTTAATACACTAATTCTTAATATGTATTAATATAAAGAATATGACATTAAGAGAAATAAATGAAACATTCAAAATACTAAAATTATAACTATACGCACGAAAACAAAATTACAAATACGAAATGTAAAAGAAAATTAACCTATAATTATCTGTAGGTAATTCAACTCCAATTTAATAACTTATGCTGTGTGTGGAATATTTCAAAACGAGAATCAACACACAGGAATTAACCAAGAAAGTTAAGTCTATGTTAAGTTTTAAAATAAATATAAAAAAGGACAATTGGTCCGAGTTTTTCCATAACGGAAGTTCGGCAACATTACACCCGCTATAGTCAGCTAGATGTGCTTTTCCACATTCTCCTACCCCCCAAAAAAACATAAAACATTGAGCTAGATGCACTTCCCCACATTCTAATAACAAAAAAAAGCAAAGAATAAAAATAAAGACAACAACAAAACAAAAAAATCCTAACGAAATAAACACACAAGCCTGTGTTTCTTTAACTTGTTACTGTGCCTCCCAGTTTGTTTACACCAATAAATCTATCAAAACCAGAAGCAAAAAACAGAAACTGATGCTCATATATGAAAGTCAAAAGCCATATGACTTAACTGAAGTGAAAACCGTCATCATTTAGAACCCTCTACAGGCATTTAAAAGTTTAAAAAAATGTTCCGTTTTCAAGTTACACATATGTGACGCTGGGCTGGTAAGAGCGGAATTGTTGTGTTGTGCCTATGTGACGTTGGTCCTGAACAGGTTAAAGATGATGTCCATATATTACCATCGAAGAAAATGACAGCTGAAGTTTTATTCACTGTTTCTAAAAAAATACTTGTTGGTCTTGAGGCAATAGGTTCCAAAGTAATTATTGTTGTTAGTGACAATAATTCCTAATTCCATTAACAGAAGATGTATATCTCTATTGAATAATCCATTATCAAATTTTGTATTTCCTTATCCTGTTGATGGAACTCGTCCATTGTTTTACGCATTGATCCTGTTCATATTATTAAAAGTGTTTGTACCAACTGGTTAAACCAGAAAAATCCTGAACAAGTTATGTATTTTCCAAATTTTGACTTGTCTTCAAATAATGTATGTACCTTTCATTTCTTACCTTAAAAAATATGTACGAAGCTGAAAGTGGTAATTTGTTAAAATATGGAAACACAATGTAAAGTTCTGTGGCCTACAAATTTAGAACATCAGTGTGAAACTTGCTTTACAAATTTTCAACCAACAAATATCACAAGGCCTGAAAGAATTTGGAGTAAAGCATAATTTGTTAAATTTTCACAACACATCTGCATATATTAAAATATTTTCATCATGGTTTTCAACAATGAATGTTAAAACAACAAACAAGGGGTTGCACTCTTGTGATGACTTCTGCAAGCCATTAGTATGGAATGAATCAGACAAGAAATTCGTATTTTTAAATAACTTTCTTGATTGGTTGACAAAATGGAAAGATACGATGCGTGATATGGGTAGGTTGACAAAAGACACTTTCTACTCTTATATTAACAGCAACAAGTATGATATAACTGTGTAGGTATTGTGTCGGTGAACTCAACATAGCCTGTTTTTTTGCCTGGTAAAATCCAGACATCATTTTAGTTTATTTCGCAGGATGGCTGGAACATGTATATATATCATTTCGAGAGGCTCTTGAAGTAGAAAATAAACTATGTTCTGTATTAAATTTAACTATAATATCTAAAAGTAAAGCGACAATTGTATTTGATGATTTTCCCAACTCTTTGATTTGATTAATAATACTACTCACGAAATTACTGTAAAATATTTTCATAATTTCAAGCACATTGATGTCACAGATGCTGATCTTAAAGCACCCATCTGCTGATGTTATTAATGTAATACTGCACAATTTTGTTGTTCCTGCAAGTATGTAACCAATGTAATTTAATATCAGCTATGACATCTGAAATTCTTATGTCTAAGGAAATTAAATTATTTTTTTGTAAAAACCATTTATCACTTAAAATTATGCAGTTGCTTATATACTCCTCTACAAATACTCTTTTAAACAATTACTGTAAATTCAAAAATGACAGTGTTACTAAATATTCAGATAAAGAAAACTAAAAAGAGTTGCAGTGTAAGCATAAATAACAAAAAATATATTAGGAACATACCAATACAATCCTTTGGCTTGAAAAATAATTTTAGTGTATTTCATCTTTGAAGTTTCATCAAGTTTAATTATCTAAACATGCATTATTAAGTATACTTCTATTATTTTTGTAATTTAATTCCTTGTTTCTCTATTAAAACACTAAAAACTGATGGAATTGTAATTAAATGTGTTATATAAATAAATAACTTTAAAGACTTCGTTTGTTCTATTGTATTATTTCAAACATTTCTTATAGGTAACAGCAATAGTTGTCTGTTACACACCAGCAATTAATTGACATTTATGCTCATGTTTTTTACATCAAAATATATTTTTCATTTAAAATATAAATTGTATGCTTGGAAACTACTTTTGACCAATTTTTGTGTATGTATACCATTACACATATGTAATATTTTAGAAGTTTGTACGATGAGAAAACTTAGTAGGTACTGTATATATATGTATATTATAATTTTCACACAGTTGAGAGTATATATTTAAGACTAATAAATATTTCTCCTTAATCAGATTTTAAATTCTGATTTTCAAGAAATATGATTTTATAAGAATATCTGCTATTGTATGTATAGATGAGATACAATGAAATTTTTAAGATGTCAAAGAGTTTTGGTTTCCAGAATTGGTTTTCTTAAAACTGATTTTTAATTGAATGATTTGAAAATTCAGCTTCTATTAATTTCCTGAAACGAAATTTCACATTTAAGATAATCAAGTTTTGCTGGACAAAGTATCAAATCTTATTACATCACATATAAAATTTTTATGGATCTTTAATGCTTTTCATTGCTCCTGTACTGTAATGTAATATAATTATAATAGTAAATATAATTATAATAATTATAACAGTTTTTTAGTATAAAAGCTAATCACTTTAATTTAAAAGTTAATAATGTTTATTTGACCTTAAATTAGTATTTATTCTAAAGCAATGAAAAAAAGCATTTCATTTCATTTCAAAAGCAATGAAAGTTTTAATGACTTTTATTGCTTTTGAAAAGCTATGTGAAATTTAAAACAATGATATTTCTCTTTATTTATTTTGTTATAGAGAGAAAATAAAAATATGAAGTCAGTGTTCAATTTTCTATAGAAGCTTTGTCTGAATCATGTTAAAGAATGTGATCAGCAGCATAAAAAGTGTGATACCAGTAGTAACTGTGTTTCTTATTAAGGATCTAGTCTTAAAGCAATAAAAATAAAAATTATTTCATTTTAAAAATTTCATAAACTATTTTAAATAATTAGCAAAATAATTTTTATTGAGGTGATAAAAATATTTCGGAACACTTACTTTTTCATGAAACAATACCAGCTGTAAATTTGCAGATATCATCATAAAAGTATTCTTAATCATTAACCCCTTCCCGTGCTTTAATGAGTCCGACTCATGATGAAGATTTTTTTTCCCAAACATAAGCATCACGAGCCACGCTCGTGAACAGAAAGCTGGGCCAAACATAAACATCACGAGCCAGGCTTGTGAAAAAAAGGCTGCACCAAGCATAAAAATCACGAGACCGACTCGTGAACACTAACATAGTAATTTCATGGTCGTATTCGAATGTTAGTTCCTATCAGCACACCACAAGAGTAAGTCATGACTCTCATAACTGCTGTTACAAAGCAGTTTAGTTAGTAGTAACCTCTCCTTCCTACATTACCTTGTTCCAACCATGTTTGCCATAGCCGATGCACCGTGCTTGCATCCATGTGGGTATCAGCTGCGATTTGACGTAAGGACCAACCTGCCCTTCTCAGTCCGATCACCATACCCCTCGTAAAATCGTCTATCTGCTGGAAGTGCCTTCGTTGATGGCGGCCTGGCATTCTCTCCTATTACATGTATCCTCCAGGAGGAAAACCAACGTTTTTCGATAAGTCGCCTGGCAGATATAATGACACGAATATAGCCCATTCTGCATGTTCCTTCTCTTATATCTTACTTCACGTGCGTCTGAGAGCTGCGCATTTCACATCATTTGCATAACTCAGTGACATGTGTCTACTCTAAAATTTGCATAAATTTCTGACCACTCCTTCTTAGTGTTGCATTTTCAATGTTGAGCAGTGTATATTTAGGAGGCAATGATCACGCACATTATTACCTGCAGCTTGTCTGTGTCTCAATATGAACTCTGATAAGTGATGATGAGTGGTACCATGCTGCAGCTTATTTCTCCATTTTGCTGATCCCAGTGATTGTTCTAACATTTGCAACTACATGAAAGTCTTGGCTCAATGAAATTATATTTGTAGTTTATTTTAAATTGCTCGAATCTAGTTCCTTTTGTACTAAAATGTTTCCAACAATCAGAAAAATGGTTGACTGATAATTGCCATTGTTCATAACCGGTGTCCATTGATGTTCTCCTTTACTGCAGGAATAATGTGGGCACATTAGTCTGGTACAAAAACAAGAAAGACCTCCTGTGACTACCTACAAATGTTGGCAAACACTCACTGTGATGACCATATACATCCAGTAATTTCTTTCTTTCAAGAACAAATTTTCATTTACTTCAACAATAAAGTCACAGTCTACCAATTTTTGTTCTTTCCTCTGCATGCAGTCTTCAATACATGCTTTTAAAGGTAATTTTTCTAGACAAACACAGTTTTCTTCAACAAATTAAGTTCTTTAGCAACATAAATGAAAGTTATCTCCTTGCTCCATTTCCGAAACCACAATGCAGGACCACAATAGAGCAAATCCTGTTTCTTTTGAACCACCTTCCATCCCTTATTCTTACACTTTTCTGCAGTTGTTAACACTGTACTTCCATCATGAATCTTTGTCCTATACAATTTGATTCTATGGCAACTGGAATACTCCTAACATTTTTTGGAAAATACATACATCTAGAAGTAATGAATTGCCTTTTCTTTACGTCTAGGCAAATACAGTAAATGCATGATGTGAAATGCAGTAAGAATAAACAACACAAACACTGTTGTAAGAATTTATACAAGTTACCGAAAGGGGGGGGAACTTCAGTACAGTTTGAAAAAAATTTTACCACCAACTTATAGATACTGAACTCAATCAACCCATTACTTACAAATAACCACTGAAAGAGGAAACTCCATTATTAACATATTAAGGCTTTCCATTGCATACTTCTTTCAAATTTCTATTCCCAAAGAAGACAATAAATTTTCTAACCTTTATGCTCTTCCCAAATACCATAAAACACCATTGAAGTTCAGATTTATTGCCAATGGGACTAAAAAATTTTTTTAAAAAAATTGACTTTTTATTTGCACAACTTAGAAAGATTTAGAAGGGTCGTTCAAGGTTGACTGCGATTTTCATACATAAAGAATCGATGCATAGCCGGATCATGATGAATCTTGCAGGTTTCGTAATGTATTCCTTCTCAAGTAACTAGCGCTTTGCATGACGTATTTGGCGCATGTGCCGCCGCTGCAGTGAACATGGCGGCGAGCAGTGTGTAACCAAATTTCTTGTGAAGGAGAAAGTTAAACCAGCTGAGATTTCTAGAAGACTGTAAGCACAGTATGGTGAAAAAACGATGTCACGACAAGAGTGTACGAATGGAGCGAACAGTTTCTCAAAGGGCCGGAGCTGGTGACAAATGAAGCACATGGACACATTTGCCCAACTACAGTCACACCAGTGAATATTGCATGTGTTGAGCAAATGATTCTTGAGAACCAGCAAGTAACAGTGTGGGATATTGCTGCCGAGGTGAATACCAGTGTCAGGAGTGTTGAGGCAATCATTCATGACCACTTATGCTTCAGCAAAATCTGTGCAGGGTGAGTTCCCCGCCAGCTCACATTTAATCAGAAGTGGTCACGCATGACAGTTTGTCAACAGTTTCGAGGCGAAGGTGAATTGTTGCAGTCCATCATGATGTGTGATGAAACATGGTTGTACAATTCAAGCCCAGAGACCAAAAGAAGCAGCATGGAGTGGCGGCATAAAGGTTCCACGTCGCCCAATAAAAGCAAAACGCAACCATCCGCTGGAAAGATCATGGCAAGTGTCTTCTGGGAAATGAAGGGTGTCATCCATGTCAATTTTCTGCACAAAGAGAGCATAATTAATGCCCAGTATTACTCCACATTGTTGGGTGGTGCTGTACGAAATCCATTCACAAGAAAAGACCTGGGATGTTGTTTGGAAATGTCATTCTTCTCCATGACAACGCCTGCCCTCACACAGATAATGTGACAACAACTCTGGCCAAAATGTGCTGGAAAGTTTTGTTCCATTCCCCTACAGTCCAGATTTAGGCAACACTGATTATAATTTGTTTGCACCCCTTAAACACCATCTGGGAGGGAAGAAATTCACAACAGATAAAGCACAGTGGAACGATGTCCTCCAGTGGCTACGACAACAACTAAGTTCTTTCTATGCCAAAGGAATCAGGGAGCTGCCACAGCGATGGCAACGGTACCACGACGCACACAGAGTATACTTTGAAAAGCTGACATAGTTTAATGCTTCTTGTGCTACCTCTTTCCTCTGAAGAAATAAAAGTCCCAGTCAACCTTGAACGACCCTTGTAATTTTAAACTCTGCTAGAAAAGAACACAATTTTTGTTGCAGCTTTAACCCTTTCAAGACATTCCCTCGGGATGGACAAAAGTAGAAATGAGTCATCCCACAGGATGGGGGTTTAGAGTAGCTAAGCCTAACTTAAGGGAAAAAAATCACTCACAAAAAAAAAAGTCCTAACGCTATAATTTTCAGTATCACTTTATATTATTACTTAAGCTATCATATGCATTAAAATTAGCATTTAATAAACTTTTCCAATTACTTTACATGAAAATACAACAGAAAAATTGCTTACTTTGAGAAATAATTTTCGGAAGTGCCATTCAAATTATTCCAAAGTTTTAATTGACAAAATACATTAATAAATTTAAATTTTAAAAAATACAAAAAAATATTTACAAGAAAAAATAACAGAATCAGGAAGTCAGGAACTCCTTGAGCTCACTCTCATACAAAATGTCCATATCAGAATCACTGAAATATCGCTCTCTAACTCTTTAGAAAATGAACCATCACTCTCATTCATGTCACTAATTGGCTCATTTACCATACTAGCGCTTGGTCAGCATAATAAATTTAAGTCAAGGATTCCCAAAATGAAGTATATGAAATGTAAGTGATAAAAACAATGCAAAGCGTAACAGAACTGCAAATAGTAACCCTAAAAAACCCTACATACTAGCGAAAAAAGAATAAAAAAAGGATTTGAAGGGATATCAAAAACATGACTGTTTATATCACATGCCGAGTTAAAGAGACAAGGTATGTTTGCTTCCATTAGCTTCCTCTCCTCCTCCACAATAGCTAACACCAAAGTTAAGCAGAATGGGATCAAACTGAAGGTCAGGATAAGGACATAAGACTCCACCTAGTGGTCTTTAAAAAACAGTTCAGCTTAAAATGCACAAATTCAAATGTAAAGGACATAAGACACTACCTAGTGGTCTTTAAAAAACAGTTCAGCTTAAAATGTGCAAACACATCACCTGTCCCAAAAGCACAATCTCCAGTGGTGCGTGAGTGGGACGCCTGACAGTAAGACATTTATATGGAATGTGTGTATGGGATGCCAGTCCGGAAAGTTTAACAATCATTTCTACAATTAAAGAGCTACAAATTATACATATTAATTGTCCTGATTTTGAGAATTTGTATATTACATTACCCTTACAAGAAACTGACAATAATCTCTCACAACTTCCAAACTTGTTTCCATAAATGTTCACAATAATTACATTAGATAAATGGATTACTTTCCTCAAATGCACATTGTTTAACTATATTAAATTTAATAACAGTATTTTTAAACAAGTAAATGGAATTCCTATGGGCACAAACTTCTCGACACAACTTTCTGACCTTTACTTACTAAGTTTCAACAATCTCTTGACCAAATAAATTTAAAATTTTTGCAAACATCGACAGGTATATAGATGATTACGTATTAGATTTAATAATTTTGACGTAATAGAAAAATTCCAAATATATCCTTCTCGCTTAAAAATTAGTAAACCAATAAAAATTAACAAGAAGTAGAACATCTTCTCTCATATAATTAATTATAAAAAAATTAAACTTTTTCACAAAAGAATCTAATTTTCTACAACTAAAGTCACCAGCTGGAACTTCAATATCTCTAGAAAAGCTATCAGTAACAAAATACTCAACTAAATTAATACATATAAAAGAATATGCACAAAAGTTGGTAACTTAAAAGAAGACACAGTTTTACATACATGAATACTGGAAGAAAATAAGAAACCCACTAATTTTATTAACTACTATCCTTATAAAGCTGGCATTAAACATCTCATCTAATCCTTAAATTAAAAGCTAATAAGAAGCTTGTTTAAAACCCATGGATGGACAAGAAAAGAAGTCTCCAAGATTTAAAGCTTAGTATATTTTGTATTTAAATTGCATAAAACATTTTTCTATAAATATTCTAGTTGCCCCTTTTTTTGCTGCAACAATTTTTCCCTTCAGTTGACTTTCATTCAAAATTAATTCTAAAATCTGCTTTGTTAAGTATGCATATCTTGCAGTTCAGTCTTCTATTCTGTTTGTTGCATTGAAACACTGGAAGAAAATATGTGCCAATGCACCACTTCCAGTCTCAAATCCAGCCAAACTGTTGCAATTTACCTTACAATGGACACATCCCTGTTTTACTTCTTTAAGCATCGCATGCTTATTTCTCTACTAGCACCATTTTGAACTTTCTTTCCTTGGGGTAAAATGTTAATAGAGTTTAAATTAATCTTGGCCTTTCTTGTAAAAGTTTTCAGCCTATTTATGATCATTTAGTTTCTATCTTTACATTTGCTTTTTATTTCAATTTTTTAATTTTATTCCATTTTCTTACTTTTAGTTTTAAGCATTGTTCTGTATGATTGCTTTGTTTATTTTTGAATTTTATTGCTTTCAATAGTTTGTCTGCATGTTGGGGGAATTATCTTGCGGCCAAAGCAAAAGACGAAATTAGGATTTGTTAAAATGCGAAATTCCCCCCCCCTCGAAGATTTGTGAGGTAACAAAACACACTTTTCATGAATTGTTGATGGTTGTATTCAGAGATTCCAATTCCCCTTCATAAGTCGGGATCTTTCCATGGAATAAGCAATAATTCTTCTGTTATTCATTTTAATTGACACTACTGTACCTGTACGTATTCCAATAAATTATTCTTTCCACAATAGTACATATTAACTTTCTAAACTGCTTTCTTAATTGCCATTTTTTACCACAATAGTACACTTTTGAACACTAAATTTCGCTTTGAATGTTCTAGGAGATAATTTCCTTTTTCTCTATATTGAATAATATATATACATGGTGTTTCAGAACTCCACATACAAGCCTGGAGGGGAGGTAGAAAACATCAATGGGAATCAGAAAAACATAGGAAAGCAGGGTACCAGATGGATAGGTGGTGCTGTAAACGAGCTGAGGTTAGGACGCATGGTTTTCTCATTGCAGCTGGTGACAGAATGAGGTGCACATTCATAATTTTACTAACTCTGAGTTAGCCGATATTCATTCTGTTTATGGCATCACTAATGGAAATGGATGCTATACCAAGAAAGATTTCCAATGAGGCAAATACATTACCAAATGTTAATTGCTGTGCATCAGAACATGGAGTTAACATATATTGTTTACACTTCCGATGCATGACACCGGACAGGTGCTACCAACATGAATAACCAACTTTGAAGAGGGTCTGTTGAATGCTTTGGCCCAACATCCCAGCACAAGAGTACATGTGCTTACCACTGCAACAACTGCATCCACATCAACTGTGTGATACTGTCTGCACAGCTTACATCCTTTCATCTTCAAACAGTCCAAGCACTGCAGGTAGAAGATTATCCCCAATGTGTTGCACTTGCATAGTGGTTTCCATAAAAATATGTGTATGAATAGCCCATCCAATGTTCTGTTTGGTTCACTGACGAAGCATCCTTTATATGTGAGGGGATATTCAATACACACAAGGAACTAGACCAGGTGCCAGCAAAACGGTCCTTGGCTGTTAATGTGCGAGCAGGAATCATGGTTGACTGCTTCGTCAGCCCATATATCTGACTACTTCAAATGAATGCTCACAAATATCTAATTTTTCTAGACTGATGTTCCTGCACAAATTACATGCTGAATATTGGTTCCACACAAAGAGGCTCCATCTCATTACGGAATTTCTGTACATGACCATATGGATAGGCCATTTGGAGGTAGAAGGATTGGGCATGGTGGTCCAAACGCATGGCCCCTAAGATCCCCTGAGTTTAGTCTGTTGATTTTTATTCTCGGGGTGCCATGAAGGCCACTGTCTGCGAAATGGCAGTGGATGCTTAGATCAACCTTGTTGCAAGAATTGCCATTGTTGTTGCTTCAATCCGTAAAATGCTCACTATTTGTGAACATGTTTGCCAATCCATGCAATATAGGTGTCAATCATGCATCAATGCCTGTGATTTTTTTGCTTTGTCTAATTAAGTGCTTAATACTACTTTCTGTATTGTGTATTTGCTTCATTTTTATGTCTCTTTATAACTTGATAGTGCATGTTGGATCCTGCTTTCTTATGTGATTCTGATTCTTATTGATGTTTTCTACCTTCCCTCAAAGTTTGTACATGGTGTTCTGAAATACCCTGCATGTATATCACTGTAGACACTATGCAGAGATGCAACGAAGAAATTGGCAGAAAAAGGCCTTTGCATTGGCAAATAGTTCAATGTTTCAAAAACCCCAATTTATGGCCACCTGAAAAATAAATTACAATTTTTTAAGAAGGAATTCATATTTTTAGAAATGAATTTAGCTCTAATATATATATATATATATTTATACTAAAATCCCATTATTTTAAGGTGTCATATGTCATTTTAAATTTATTTAGGTGTTGGCTGTCAGTAAAATCCACAAGTACTCAAATTACTCTAAACAGTTATTTGAAAAACAAAACAAAAGGATATCTTTTCCCTTTTTATTTGATATATATTTTTCTCTAAAAGTAAGAGACAGTACGCTTTTTAAAATTTATTTATTCTTCCTTTCGCAGTCCAAATCTAATATTTATTTATTTATGACCAGAAATTTGCTAAACTCAAAATCCACACAACCTCAGGTCCCTGAATACATGAATTTTTGGTTTCCTACATTACTGCTAACAAGAATATGACATATGCTTTGATACTTCCAGCTCCGAAATGTGCAATTAAAAAATGCTACTAACTAAACAACTAGAAATATACTGCCAGGAACATATGGAAAATATGAAACACATAATATCCCTTTAACATTACAGAAAAAACATTTAGTGTGCAATATCAAAGAAATAACTGAAAGGTTTATATGGGAAGAGCTATGAGAAATAGTCAAAATATGTTAAGGACTAATTACAGAAAAATCATTTTTCTTAACTAGTGAGATTGTCTGCATAGTTAAATTAAGCAGACCCTTTTTCTTGCCCACAGAAGGTAAGAGTATAAAAATCTTTAAAATGTTTGAGGTTGTTACTTCAACTAAGTTCAAATTAGAAATGACATGAAAAACAGCAAAATCTCAAAGAAATATAATTTAGAATAAGAACTACTTACTTCACCTAGGTATTCCAGAACAAACTGGTCTTTCTGAATCATTTCAAGACTTTTTAGACCCCAGCCACAGCCATTTGAAGTCCTAAAAATAGCAACCTTCACCTACAAGAAAATAAAACTGCATAAGTATTTCTTTCCATATCACACGAGTCTATGAAAGTACACTTAAGATTATCTTGAAACAGAGGCATCAATTTGTGAACTATTTTCAGTTAATTTCCTGGTAATGTCATAAAGCACTGTTGTAAGACTAAATAAGACAGGACTTAGCTTTATGTAAAGACATAGCATTAAACTGCATATCAAGATTTTGGCATTTGAGCATTACAGCAGAAAACAAAATAGTACTCTGGTGAAATATGAAGAAAAAGGATGATGCAAAATACACTCATGTCCATAAATTAAGGATAATGCAAAATCAGGCAAAGGAAGAGTTAGAAGCAAAACAAATTTGACTTATTTGTAAAGCTTATTTATTAAACAAAAGGTAAAGAGCAAAAAAAGATGCTATATGTTTGATATTATTAAAAAACTTAGCGATTTTTTCTCCCTGGAGTAAATTACAAAAAAAACCTATTTACAAAAACCAATATTACATGGTTGGTATGATTGATAATATATTGTATGTCTCCCAGACGATGCAATACAGTCCGTACAACGCTTAGACATGCTGAGTATCAAATTATTGATCTGATCTTGGGGGACATTACACCACTCAAAAAGCAATGCTCTCCGAAGTTCCGGTAGATATGTAGGAGGAGGTTGACGGGCTGCAACTCGTCAGCCAAGCATGTCCCACACGTGCTCTACTGGATTCAAGTCCGGTGAGAATGCTGGCCAGTTCATATGGGTGATATCCTCCGATTCAAGGCATTTGCTTACGATGTTTGCACAGTGAGGACGAGCGTTATAATCTATAAACACAAATTGTGCACCCATGGCGCCCCGAAACAAACGTACATGGTGTTCCAGAATGACATCCCGATAGATTTGGCTTGTCATGGTTCAAATTTGAAGATGCAGGTCAGTTCTGGAACCCAGAATAATTCCACCCCAAACGAGCACTCCTGCACCACCGTAACGGTGTCGTTCAATGATGTTTTCTTGGTGGTAACGGGTACCTGGAGCTCTCCATATGAAAGTCCGGCGAGAATCAGACTGCAAGCTAAGCCCGGATTCGTCGGAAAACATCACACAAGCCCACTGTTGCAGTGTCCACAATGCATGCTCTCTACTCCAGGCTAACCGCAGGCGACAGTGAGTTGCAGTAAGTGGAACGCATCTGACAGGTCTACGAGCATATACACCAATATGCCCTAAGCATCTGTACTCGGTCTGCCTTGAAATTGTCGTACCAGTGGCTGAAGAGAGCCGGCGAGACAGGTCTAAGGCTGTGCTCCGCCTGTTTCTTTTGGCAGTAACTGCCAAATACCGGTCCTCATTCAGCGTTGAACTCTGGGGCGACCTGTGCTGTAACGTCTACTCACATTACCATCATCCTGGAATCGTTGCCAAAGCCTGGAGATGACACTCTGGGCAATTCCAAGTTCGTCTGATACTTCCAGTTGGGTACGCCCACATTCCAGACGGCCGATAATTCTACCACGTAAAAAATCATCCAAATGCGTCCTTTGTGTCATAACTATTTGGTTATTGCACTGAAATGCTTATAAAGTGCCTGCGAACAATTTTACTTCTTTGCCTGTATTCCTTATATTTCACTCTCTTACACTCTCGTCATTGTGATGTACCATCGGTGTCATCTCGTTACTTCCTGAAATTTGCATATGATTCTTGAAGATGTGTGTAGTGATTTTACAGGTGATATATTTATTTTAGAGTTCTAGTTCCGCGTGACTCCGAATTATCCTTAATTTATGGACATGAGTGTAAAATACAAATAAAACATTTAAATTTTTTTCATCTATAAGTTATTATACATTTTTATGATCCACCAAATAATTTTGTAATTTACAAGAAACATTTCATTGTTGGAGTCTTAAATACTTTCAAAAATATATTGGAATGTGCTAATCTAAAACACAGAATAATAAATAGCTGCTTAAACACTGTATGAAAGCAAATAAAAATATGCAGACAACAGTGATATTTTTATATACAGTGATACCCCATTTAAAATATTACATCATTTTTATTAATTTTTCTATCATTAAAAACAAAAGTACTAAATACACTTCTTACTGCTTTTTAAAATACATGCATTATTATACAGTACAAAGTCCGAGATCCGGGCGTCCAATACCTGGAATGATCTAAAATCTGGAATTCAAAGCCGTAAACTTTATTTTTTTTTTGTATGCTTTAGGAATGCGCATTTAATTTTTACCTCCTATAATAAAACATGTGGAGAGCCTTGATTCTTAATTTCACTTAGGCACTAAATAAAATACCTCATTCTTGAAGAGAATCATTTTAGCATTAATTTGTGAGATCAATAATTTGGCTCCATAGCTGCGTATCAGCTTGGCATACGTCTCAAACCAAAACATTCTACTTAGATACATCACTGATTTTAAAACTACTGGTATTTTATACCTCTGACGCCAACCCGGTGAATTATTATTTATTATATTTCGCTTTCATCACCGCATGTTTATGAACATATGACAACTTGAGTAATGACTCCTGCAGTGATGTCTAAACATTTTTTTTTCTATTAGCGATTGAACAACAGAGAGTATGGCAACCTTTTATGCTGACATTATGCTTGACGATGGTTACAGATTTAAGTTAAATGCACTAAGAAAGCTGACAAGGAAAAATTTAATAAAAATTTATTTTCATATGCTAAAAACAGATTTTGTTAATGAAGCTCATAGGCCAAAAGATTACATTTAGTGCTATTCGAATTCAGAATTACTGATATGTTATTGACATAAACCCAGAACCGGTGTCAGAGCTCGTTTAACCACACCGGGCCGCAGAATATAGGGAATAAAAATTTTTACAATTTAGGGAAAGCACTGGAATCTAAAGTTTAGAGGCCGCAAAAATTTAGAACTTAGGGAAGTGTTTTGCAGCAGAATTTAGGAACCGAGGAGGCATCAGGTGGTATCTAGCACCGGCCCTCCATTAGCCTTAAGTATAGGTGGGAGTTTATTTATTCAAGACTCAGATTAGCCTTAAGCATGTGCAAGAAATAGGCGTCACGTTATTATAAATAACTGAATTAATACAATTCAAGCTTCATTCAGTATGCAATAGAAGCAAAAAAAAATTTAGCAAAACAACTTGTCTTTCGTCGCCAGTCTCATGATACATAGCCAATAATTTATAGCATTCGCTATTAAGCTAGGCTAAAATTATACTTTACTGATTTTAAGGAATTTCAGTTAATATAGCGGGTGTGCTCTTTCTTATTCTTCTAAGTTGATCCAGCTTATTATTTTTTGCAGACTGTTAATACTACAGCAATTTTATGAAAATTAAAGCTTGAACTTTTGATTATGTTGAAAAGAATTGGAGCATTGCAAGATCGTGGAAGGATGTAATTTATGGCCAGCTACCATATTTCATGGTGAGGATGATGACGATGATAGCCACAAATTTGAGTTTTCGGATATTGCAAACCAAATGTGAAATTTTCTAATATGGATTTTATAAAGAAATGTGGAGAAACAGTAATAAATGAAGATGATATAACTGAAGTTTTTCATTGCAATGACAATGCCCCAATCGCCAATCACTTAACAGACAACGAAATCTGTATTCTAAATCCAGAAAATACAGCTACCAATAGCAAAGAAAGTGATGCAGAAGTTATTGAAAATGAAAAAATTTCAATTAACAATTTAGTCGTAATTCTTGACAGCAATTACAGGACTTATACAGTGGAACTTTGTAACTGAACAGGAAATTCTGTCTGTTTATAGAATTAAAGAAAACGTATTAACACAAAAAATGAAGCAACTTAAACAAGTTACATTAAAAGAAATGTTTAACAAAGCAAACAAATAAATGTTAAGCTTTTTTGGGAACTTTGATACAATTTAGATCATAAATGTTCAATATTTCATAAATCACGATTTCATATTTTTAATTTTATAATTTCTGCATGCCATGTTACTAGATTTAAATTGATGATCTACACTGGTGTGCAAAACTTAAGCAAAAATGTAAAAATTTAGCAGATAGCCATGAAACTGCAGAAAAGGAGATCTGGAGATCAGTACAATGAAAACGTAAGTCAGTAAAAACGTCATGCGTATGCAAATATCAGGAACAAAACGTCAGAGGCGATGTGAGCGTACACAAAATGCGTGATGTCAGCGCGCAGCTCAACAGTAGAATAAAGGGAAGGACAGAGCACAATTCAACACATTCGCTGCAAGTGCCTGTGAGTCAGTTCGTGAAATATGGCTAGAAGAAATCACCTGGACGACTTGACACGTGGAAGAATGATCATAGAGCTGGAGGAGGGGCGTACTGTCACCAGTGTAGCTGCAGAGTTCGGAATCAACAAAAGTGTCGTTTTGTGCGCTTGGAAAGCGCTCCAAACCACAGGTACAGTTGTTAGAAAGGTTGGTGGTGGCCGCACGAGGACCACATCTGCAGGGGATGACCGATATATCGTCCTGCAGGCGAAAAGAGGCCGACAGCAGTCAGCAAGCGCCATTGCTGAGCAACTCTGTACAGCAAAGGGGCGACAAGTGTCGCAGTTTATTGTGGTCAGACGCCTTCACAAAGGGGGCCTATTCGCCCGCCGTCCTGAACCCTGTCTCCCGTTGAAAGTTGGCCACCGTTTACAGTGGTGCAGAGAGCACAAAAACTGGACAACTGAACAATGGAGTCGTGTCCTCTTTACGGATGAGAGTCGGTTCAGTACCAGAAGCGATTCTGAACACGTTTTGATTTTGTCGGGACCTGGTTTTATCCCAGTAACATCAAGGAAAGACACCATAACAGTGGTCCTGGAGTTCTTGTCAGGGAATGCATAATGCTGAACGGGAGAACTGAGCTCCACATTTTCGACAGAGGGTCTGTAAACGGGGATCGCTATTGTGAGGAGGTACTCCTTCCCCATGTGCGTCTGTTCCAAGGTGCCATTGGCCCAGACTTAATTTTTATGGATGACAATGATGGCCACATCGGACTCTTGCTGTTGAGGAGCTACTGGAAAGTGAAGATATCACTCGAATGGATTGGCCAGCGTACTTCCCAGATTAAAATCCCATCGAACATGTATGGGATGCTTTGGGGAGATGCATTGCAGCACACTTACATCCTCCAGAGAACACCCAACAACTCAAATAGATGCTGATTGAGGAATGGGCAGTCCTACCACAAGAAACGTTGCACCAGCTGGTTCTGAGTATGCGGAGACGGTGCAAAGCAACAATTGCAGTGAGGGGAGGGCATATCCCATATTAAGGAACATCTGCTTGTTGTTCTTTCTCTTGGCTAGACAATCATTAGTCATGATACTATGCGTTCAATAAAGTTTGTTTTTGTTTGATTCCATACTGTATGCATTGTATTCCTTTTTCAGCTCCGATGCTTTCGTCATACTTTACGTACATAATACTCTCCTTCATTTCTGCATTCCATGTCTCTCAGCTGATTTCTCGTGGAGTTATGGTAAAAAACCCGGCTGTTGCTTAAGTTTTGCACACCAGTGTAATATCCGGAAAAATGCCAAAACTGGAACTCCCGAAGTCGAATCTCGGACTTTGTACTGTAATATGCTTTAAAAGCTTTATACTTAAAATCTCATATTAAAGTATGTTCCATTTCAACTATGTATAGAATAACCAAAAAAAAAATAGCACTCAAGAGAAACATTTGCACATAAAATAAATCTAGAATTAAAAACAGACTCATGTATTTAAACAGATTTATATACTGTTTACCTTTTGACCATGCTGAACTACCCGGTTAACACAAGTAGGAGGGCATTTGCACAATTTGTTACATTCATAGATAGGATAACCTGGAAGTAACATTAATCGACGATATCTATCATAGGCAAAATGTCCATCAGAATCTTTAGGACAACAGGAATGACGATTTTCATAGCAGTTATCACAGCAGCAAAATGCAAGAGGCTGTCTATGGATGTCCACATTTAAAGATATGTAATCATGGATAAATTGAAAATCCACTGGAGGTTCTTCTAGATCAACATCATTTTCAACTTTTATGAATGCAGTAGGATTAAGGGAATTAATACTGGTTTCCCATTCTGCAGTCTTGACTAAGACAACCTTCCTGCATTCATACAATAACATAATTTGTTCCAAAGAATTAGATATTGGACACAGTTCAGAGTTTGGCATGTCAAGAATCTCTTTTGCTTTAGTTTTTAATTGTGAAGGAGTCAGCTTCAATCGTCTCACAAATGTTTCAGTGCTCTCAGCTACTAATGCACAGAGTTTTGTAAGAACCAAAATATCACAGGGCTTGCGTGTAGTAACTTCATTTATAAAAAAAATCAAGATTTT
>KK119571.1:520549-577488 GCA_000611955.2 Stegodyphus mimosarum
TTTTTTTTTTTTTTTTTTTTTTGGTCGGGGGCTCACATGTATATTTTCTGGCAATGATTACTCTAAGAACAGATTCCAAAGCAACTGTCCCCTGAAGCGATTTTACACAATTAAATACTGTATTCCTGCAGAAACATTACTCTGATGTCTTCAAGTGCAGGCAAATTCTTAAGTGCTTATTTTAAGTTTTAAGACCAGAAAAATGGATGGGGGGGAACGTTAAGATTTGTCTATAAAAATTGTAGCTTGGAATACATAAAACAGAGCATACAAAAATGGCAGCATTAAAACTAAAGAACTGTAAGGCACATGGTTGTCCCAATGGGATTCATTCTGAAAATTTCAAGAAATAAAATTAAATGATAAATTAATACAAAAATAAATCATAGCTCAATTACATAAAAACCATACATTTTTAATAAAAATGCTACTTTAATGCATTTTTTCAAAAGAAAGTACAGAAATGACTTTACTTTTAATGACTAAATATTTTTTTTTGTATTAAAAGGTAGATAGAACTGAACATGCCAAAACTTAGCAGTGCTTTATTCTCATTTAATTGTATTTAAAAAAAAACTTTTTCACTACTTTATGAAACTATAAGCAGGCGACATGCTTTGCCACTTTTAACCTAAGTATAAATGTTTCATACGTAAATAAAAATAATCACTTATGCGATTAAATCAGTGATTCTCAATTTTATAAAGTTGTTCCCCCCCCCTCAAGGAGCAAATTCTCAATGCCCCTCTTTGTGAAAATCTGTAATTTAGGGTATGGGAATGGGGTTCTTTTATTAAAAGCCAAAGTTTTAAGTAATCTTTTTCAATAGACATTCCTTTGGTTAAAACTGAAACTGAAGACTAAAAGAGCAATACCAATGAAACAATCAAGCATGATCAATGAGATGTTTGTGCTTGATGGTTAGAGCCAGTTTCTGAACATTTGAGTCAACTTTAGAGAGATGAAGGCCCAAGTCCCATCTTTTCTCGATTTGAAGCCGACTTTCCCTTTTTGTAATTAGATCAGTCACAGCATTGAATTCTCGCTCAACAAGGAAGAAGAAATGGAAGGCTATTAAAAAATTTTTGACCATAGTCCACAATCCTGAGTTGAGGCAACTGATGTTACTTTGAAGCCAAAATTCTGTAAGACAATCACCATTCTAGAAGCTGGTTTTGAATGTTCCACCAGTTCCTCCTGAATCTGAACCTCTGCTGTCTCAAAATTCATAAAAGGGTTCATGACGCATTCAGGAACTTTCATGGACAAAATTCCTCAAAATACTCAGAAAAGTCTTTGTGCAAAGCCTCAAGCTTGTTGACAGTAAACTTGTGTTTCATCGAAGGGAATTTCTCTGTTCTTATGCAGATCTGAGAAGACTGGAAACTGGTTGACATTGTAACCAAAAATTCTGCTTCCACAAAATGAATTTTTTTAGGAAGACAGAAATAACAGATTTTCTTGTGAACAAATTGAGCTCTTTACCTTCAGAGAACCTAGTGTTGAGTGCTTCAAGGTCATCCTTATGTAGAACACAAATTCTTCTCACTATTCTTAAAAGTGTAAAAGGGAAGCTGTCATGTAAGTTCACTTTATTGCTGGTACTAATTGTGTAAATTGGATAATCGATTTAATAAATTTTTTGGGAGTTTTAAAATTAAGTTTGAATGACTAAACATGCTCATCACCCCCTATTGCCCAAAACATACCCACTGCCTCCCTACTGCCAAAAACAAATTCACTGCTACTCAGCACCCTGCCACTGCCCCCAATGAGAACGAATGGATTAAATGTATTTTGAGTATATAAAACAATGCCTAACCCTTGCACGAATGTATGGTATTAAAGAATTTTTTTCTATTAAAACATTAAAACAGTACCTAACAAGATTAAAAAATTTTTCATTTTTTGGATATGCTGCACATGTCACCAACATACAATATATCAAAAAAGCAAGCTGCCATTAATTAGGTAACTCCTGGAATTAGACACTCTTGGATAAATATAATGAATTTGCATAACTGGCTGTGCCAAAAGTGAATTCCAATACTATGAAAAATTTGAACTCTTAACCTCTCCCCAAATAAAAGCCAAGTTTTAAAAAAGACAACATTCATTCGGACTCAATTCAGAAACAAATAGGGAATGATCGAGACAGAAAATGCCTATTTGTATCACACACCAAACTACAGTAAAAGTTCAACAATCCAGCATCCAATGGTTTGGCACATCCAATAATACTCTACCACTTTCACACATATTCCTTCCTGTGAGGTGCTGTTAGCATTAAGCAATAATTGGAAAGGTTTGGCAGTTGCTCCCCAACTTCTCCTTTTTTTTATAATTTTAAATTAGACTACTGTCTAAAACTGCATTTAAGTACTGTCAGCTTTTATTTATTTAAATTATTTAAAAACTTCATAAAGTGTTGATAAGGGAATAAAGCTGAAACACGCAATTTAAAAGAGGTTGAGAAATCCGGACATTCAAATACTCACAATGATCTAAAACCCAGATCACCAATAACATTTCAGTTATGCTTTATGCATTTCAAAAATATTTTTTCATAATAAAACGTGGGAAGTCCCGATTCTTAATTTCCTTTCACTAAATAAAAGATCCTCCATACTGAATGAGCAACCATAGCATAAATCTGAATGATCAATAATTTGGCTCTCACCTGTTTGCTTGGCATACACCTCAAACTAAAATATTCTATATCAAAATATTGTTGATTTTATACCTACTGAATAATTTATTTCCCTATGTCAACTCTGCACATCATTATTTATTATTATTTGCTTTTATCACTGCAAGACTATCAACATAACGACAATTTGAGAAATGACTTATGCAGCGATATGTAACAATCCTCAGTTTTGAAGAAACATTGGGTTTAAATTAGAGGACTTCCTGTTCTCATGGGAACAAACACCAAGCATCTGCTAAATGGCAGAAAAGTAATGAAAAAAACCTCATTAACGACACCCCCTCTTATGAGGTTTCCTTGCAATGCAAACAAAAAAGGAAAGGAAGGAGCTTTTGTCTGAGAAATGTCGTAGGTAGAAATCGCATCATGCAATTGTCTGATACGCATCTGTTCTTTCTCTAACTGTGCTGATATTTTACTTAAGCCAGAAAATCCTTGTTTAAGTTTTAAAATAAATATTTAAAAGGCCACTGGTCAGATTATTTTCTATCTCGGAAGCTCATTTACGTCACAGCTAATATTATGGTGGCAGTGTTGAGATTTGAAATCCACGGAAAATGATTACGGACGTCAGTCTGGATAAAAAGGAACATCAGTCTCCTGAATATAGCTTATATTATGGTGGGATACGAAATCCATGAAGCAGTTTTGTGGAACAGTCAATGTTTGAAGATCTCTAGCATCTAAGTTTTATGGGACCACCAGTGGCCGTAAATGTTTTTAGTGAAGAAAAAGGAGCGTCAAGTTCCAAAATTCAGCTAATCTGAAGTTAATGAGACAGTCATTGTCCAAATATCCTCAGCATTTTGAAGAGGAGACCTCCAGGCTCTGAAGTTCAGCTCAAGTTAGTGGGACAGTCATTGTCCAAATATTGTCAGCATTTTGCAGAGAATACAGATTGCCAGGCTCTGAAATTTAGCTCAAATTTGTGGGACAGTCATTGCCAAAATATCATCAGCATTTTGGAGAGAATACAGACCACCAGTCTCTTGGAAATTCAGCTCAAGATCGTGGGACAGTAATTGTCCGAATATCATCAGCATTTTGCAGAGAATACAGACCGACAGGCTCTGAAATTCAGCTGATGTTTGTGGGGCAGTCAATGTCCAAATACCATCAGCATTTTTAAATTTTGTGAAACAGTCTTGTGTCTGAAAACATTTCCATGCAGGGAAGTGTAAAAAATTTTCATCCGTTTTAGTAGTGGACCGTCAGGTTCCAAAATCAAGATCGTGAAGTTTGTGGGACAATCAATGTCCGAAGATCATCAGCATCTTGCGAGACCATCAGTGTCGAAAACGTGAAGTGTTGTGAAGTGCATACGGTGTTCTGATAATAAATGATACAAGTGTCTGGACCATCAGCATCCATAAAAATTTTGTGATTAATTCATTAAGTTGTGACAGCATCTTCTTTTCCAAGCATGAACCAGTGCATCAAGTCTACAACTCTAAGCTTTTATAGAGGCAGTGAAGTAATTTAATTTATACAAGTTCATATAACTTTTTTAAGTTGACATTGGTTTCTGTAAAGCTTAAGAAATGTGTTGCCTTGGTTTTATGTTAATAATAACAAAGCACAAATTTTAGAATTTGAATTTGTGTTAATGATATTTAATATCTGAAATGTTAATGTGTTGTTCTGAAATTAAGTTTATATAACTGAATGTGTAAAAGAGAAGAATTACTATAATTCTAAAGGTTGGTATTTTCACATATCATTTCTAAGACATCTTGAATGTTTTAAATGCTAGTATTTTCTGTTAAGGTGTGTAAAACATTAGTTGTGTAAGAACTGAAAATTTTTTTCTGTAGAACATATAATAGGTAAAGGCTAGAAATCTGCAATATCTTATGTTTTAACTGTTGTTATATCAATATTTAGTTATGAGCATGCATATATATATGTTTTTCAAAATTAATTTACCTTTGAATGCATACTTTAAATATACCTCAGAAATTATGATGAAAATATATTGTATTATCTATCATAGGCTTTTGAATTTTAATACATTGAATGTAAAGCATTTAAAAGATTAATATTATTTGTACTATCATACATCCTCAAGTAGACAGATTATATTTGAACACATAATGTGCATAATATAATGCAAATTCTCTTCTACTTGTGTTTTAGAATCAGAAACTAATTCAATATAATTAAACTCTAAATAAACTTATTTATTAATACATTTGGTTCATTAAATACTACAAAATTACTACATGCTGATGATTTCTCAATGCATTCAATAATGCTGCCCCCTAAAAAAATTGTTTTGTGGCATTGTAAAATTTTAGTCCGACGATGTGGCATTACTACAATCCTGAACACAATGCGTTGTAGAACTCTAGCCATATGTAGTAAATCAAACATTTTTTGACACAGGTGTTAACTTTCAAAACAATTCTACACATCCTCATTTAGTGATACATGCAATATTCTAATCAATTTTCAGTTTTTCGCAATGCATTCCTCAGCATTTCAGGTATGATTTTTCTTATTGCTTCCTTTATTCTATCGCTTAAACAAACACTGCTGCACAATCTGGTGCCTTTCACAAGTTCTCCACTCGAAAAAACTTTGGAGTGTTATATAGACTAATTTCTTATTCAGTTTGATCTTCTCATGTAACACCTTTCAATTATTTTTAGACATGCAGTTTCAGAGAAATTATGTTTTCATAACTCAATTACATAACACTACTGAATTTGGAAGCTGTTTGAACAATAATGCCCATAATAATGGAGTACTACTGATAGTGAACTAAAATCACAAGAGTTTAAAAATCAACTTTTTGAAATTTTTAAATGTCAGTAGTATTTCAAAAACCGCTTGAATAGCAATATAATTTGATACCTAACATTAACGGTGATGATTTTAATTCATTCACTGTTTGTTCATCATTGAAAATGCCCCAACTAATTTATGACTAGCTGTATAACAGCAAAATAATGCATTACAATAGTATTCCGTCTGTTATTACTAGAAATTCTAATTGTTGTAAATTAATCAGGCAGTTGAGAAGAAAATGTTATTTTTGAAATTACTTCTGGTAACCCTAGAAATGCCAAGGTGCATGCACATCAACCACACCAACTACGTCAATAATCCCATGATACTCTTGTTCTGTACTTCTTATTAAGCTTTCATATGTGCTTACATGCAAACATTAATGTATCCGTCGCTTTATATTTTTTAGTTACAGCTGAATAAATGTGATTTATGCTTAAGTATGCATCCTATCATTAATGGATATATCCCTCCCGCCAATGAAGTTTTGGAGATTTAACTGCTGCTGGGAGCACAAAAGGTAAGCTAAATTTTGCTATCTTCATTCTTCATAGATTATGAGACTGAATGCTGTAAATCCCGAAACTAAAACTTAAACTGTGCATATAATATATAAACTTTCTGAAACTACTAAATAAGAATTAATACTGGCACAGTCAAGTCGTAAAGATTGTATGCAAATAACGAAACTGAATTCCGAAAATTATGCTACTTGGAAATTCAAGATTCAAATGCTTTTAATGCGTGATGGGTTAGATGATCTTTATTCTCCCCCACCTTCTAAACCTGATGATGAATTTTTAAAGAGGGATAAACAAGCACAAGCTATAATAAATCTATGCATTGACGACTCTCAGATTATTCATGTTAGAAATTAAATGACTACTGCCGGTACATGGCAGAAATTACAGCCAATTCATGAACGCTCCAATTTGAGCAGCAAATTATATCTTCTGAGAAAATTATATCCTATAAAAATGGCTGAACATGGTGATATGATCGCACACATCACTTATGATGGACTTAGTCGAAAGACTAAAAACTATCGGTGAGAACATTCCGGATCAGCATTTAGCCGCACTTTTGTTAATTTCAATTCCGGAATCACACAATAATCTTATAACTGCCATTGAAGCTAGAGAGGAAACTCTTATAACTACAGATCTTGTAAAAACAAACTCACTGACGAATACACCAGAAGACTAGAACAACAAGCAGATCGAAGTTCTAATTCTTCAACGTGTTTAAATCTGCAATAAATGCTAGAAATTATGATAATAGTAGACAAAAGAAATTTTGTACCTTTTGTAAACGCAGTGGTCATACTCGTGAGCGTTGTTTTAAAATGCAGAAGAAAAGTAACAATTTTTGTCCTGACAACTCGAAATCAGAAACTCGCGTGACCAAACATGTCAGAAAATCGAACCGACATTGTATCAGCGTAGACACTTTCGATGATAGACACTGTGAATCCGATTTGGCGCCAGTCCAAAGCACTGTTTATGAAAAGGGTTTAATAATTACTCTGCGGTATTGCTCAGAACAAAATATAAATAAGAAAATTTTGTGCATCGATTCCGGCGCAAGCAGTCATCTAGTAGGAGATAAAAGTTTGTTTACTGAACTAATATATGAGGATTCTCAAGCGAAAATCATTTTAGCAGATGGAAAATTTTTATATTCGGAGGGCAGAGGATTTGTTGACATTGATTTAGAAGACGAATGTGGATTGCAGAAAATTCGACTGACTAATCTTTATTACGTTCCTGATTTAAAGAGCAACTTGATTTCTGTTAAACAAATTGCTAGTAATGGATATTCTGTTACTTTCGAAAAGGAAAGTCAATTAATTATGCGTGCACATTCTGACGATAATAGTTTATATAAAATTGTTTTAATCAAAAAACCAGAAAGCGCTAATTTTGCAGTTGAATGTAAAAATAAAAACTGTATACAAATGTGGCATTCAAGGTTAGGTCATCGAAGTTATGACGCAATCAGACAATTAGTAGGAGAAAATCTTGCAGAAGGGATAAAATTAGATAATTGCACTCATAATGATAGCTGTTCAGAATGCATAAAGAATAAAACGCAACAAATTCCTTATCCAAAACCTGCTAGTGTTCGAGCAAGAAAACCACTGGAACTTATACTTAGTGACATTTGTGGGCCTATGCCTAGTCCAAGTATTGGTGGAAAATTTTATTTCGGAACCTTTATGATTTTACTAGATATACTGTCATCTATTTGCTAGCTAAGAAGAATGACGTTCTTAGCCAATTAAAGGACTTTGTCAGTATAACAAGAAATAAATTTGGAAGAACCATGCAGACACTTCGAACCGATAACAGCGGTGAATATACCAGTGAGAAAATGGAAGAATTTCTATCAAACATCAACTCACTGTTCCCTTTTCCCCTCCTCAGAACGGTGTGAGTGAAAGAAAAAACAGAAGCCTTACTGAGATAACCAGGTGCCTGCTGTCCCAAAGCCGACTTCCAAACAAATTCTGGGTGAAGCTGTAAATACAGCAAATTACATCCAGAACCGTCTTCCAACCAGAGCTTGTGACAAGATTCCTTATGAATTATGGAGCAGAAGAAAACCTAATTTAGCTCATATGAAACAATTTGGTTGCACAGCCTATGCATATGTACATAAGGAAAATCGTAAAAAGTTAGACCAGGAAGCGATTGAAGGAATTTTTGTTGGTTACGATCAATGATCAAAGGGGTACAGAATCTACACAGGTGAAAAACGAATAATAATCAGTAGAAGCGTCATATTTGTCGAAGAATTATCAGAGAATGAAAATATTGAAATTTCTCTTTATCCAAAGCCTGAAGATGTTGAAAACGACGAAGAAACTAAAGAAAACCACAAAGTTGTATCCGAAGAGGAGCCAAGACGATCAGAAAGGGAAACAAAAGGGAAACCACCAGAACGTCTAGGATAGTTAACAAACACAACCAAAACCATACCAGAGAATTTTAAAGACTTGGATAAATTGAATTCCGAAGAAAAGGAAAAGTGGTTACTTGCAGTTGACGAAGAAATCAATTCCTTATCCCAAAATAAAACTTGGGAACTGGTTGAGCTTCCTGTAAGAAAGAAACCTATTGGCTGTCGATGGATTTTCAATCTGAAAGAAAACGAAGATGGAACAGTCATTTGTTATAAGGCGCGAGTAGTCGCAAAAGGTTATAGTAAAAAATTCGGAACTGACTACGATCATACCTTTGCACCAGTAGTTCGACATACAACTATCAGAACTTTCCTCGCTGTCGCAGCATATGGTAAAATGCACGTGAGCCATGTAGACGTCACTACAGCATTTCTAAACGGAAATTTAAAAGAAGAAATATTCATGGAACACCCAGAAGGTACAATTCAAACAAGACAAGAAGAAAAAGTTTGCAAACTGAAAAAAGCTCTTTATGGATAAAATGCATTCCCAAATGCATGATTAAAGGAGGGATTGTTGTAAATTAATCAGGCATTAGAGAAGAAGAAAATGTTATTTTTGAACTTACTTCTGGTAACCCTAGAAATGCCAAGGTGCACGCACATCAACCACACCAACTACGTCAATATATCCCATGATACTCTTGTTCTTTACTTCTTATTAAGCTTTCATATGTGCTTATATGCAAACATAAATGTATCCATCGCTTTATATTTTTTAGTTACAGCTGAATAAATGTGATTTATGCTTAAGTATGCATCCTATCATTAATGGATATAACCCTCACGCCAATGAAGTTTCGGAGATTTAACTGCTGCTGCTAGGTGCATAAAAGGTAAGCTAAATTTTGCTATCTTTATTCTTCACTAATCACACAGTTAACCACTACTACCAGAGGCACATTAATTTATATTAATGTTAACAATATCATTTATTCAAATAAAACTTAAGAGTTTTGTTTCATTAAATAAAAACTAATAAAGTGGTATTTTGAGCTGTCTGCAAACAAATAAGCTGGAGCTCTTGTAAACGAATTACATTTAAATACTTTGTGGAACTATGTGTTAATCACCTATTAAATTATTTTTTAATCAGGAGAAAATAAGAAATGCAACAACATCCTCATGAAGACACAGAAAGATGAAGTACAGCAAACCCCAACCGATACCACAGACTTTGGGAACACGATTTTGTATATATGCACTATCTTTATTGTCTTCATTTAATTATCCAACGTTAGAATTTCAATTATATGTGGTTATGCTACAGAGTATCGGCTGTGTTGCTATAGTCCTCTTTAATGGTTGGTTTCAAAATTTTTCATTAAAGATGTCAAATATTGCTTAAAACAGCAAAACATGAGCTTTAAAGTTTCAATTTTTAATAACTCAAAGCTGAAGTCCTCACAAAAATGCATCCAAATGCAGAGGTTTTATTCCTTCCACTGAACATCACTTCCTTCACTCAGCCAATGGATCGAGAAATCATAAAAGCATTCAGGAATATTTTCAGCTCTGCAAATAAAGCATTAGATGAAAGAAAGCACAACATACGAATGGCTTTTTTGAAGCAATTCAACATAAGACACTGCATAGAAATGATTAAACTCGCACAGGAGCAAATGAATTGATCAACAATAAATGCTTGTTGATATCAGCTCTGGCCAGAAGTTGTCAACAATTGTACAGGACTTATATGGATTGGAAATTAAGCAAAGGAAATCATACAAATTACAAAAGAAATAAACGACACTGGATTTTCAGATATGGAAGAAGGAGAAACCAAAGAATCAGTCAAGAATGACAATTGGGATATGGCAAATGAAGGATTGGATGATCATGTAACACTAGCAGACAGTGAAAGCAGCGATAGTGAAGAGTATGAAGAGCTTTCAACGTGCAAGAAGTTAATGAAGTATTAAAAAAGGCACAATAAATGTCTGATTTTAAAATGGAGATCAACCCAAATGAAGAGGAGTATACTTTATAAGAAGTATTGAAAATTTTTGTACTCCTTGCTGTGAAATGTTTAATGAGTTATGTGAGACACTGACCCAAGCATACAGCACTAGCTGTTAAAAAAAAATTGTATAATGTACGTACTTTATAAGCAGTAATAGAAATTCTTTCAACTAACATTTGTTTTATAGTAATATTCAGGTTTGTATAAATTATACACACTTTCTAAATCTAAACTAAACCTAACCAGTTTCTTCCACAGAAAGTTAACTTTGTGGAATGAGATTTTGTCATATGTGCAATGTGTTAATAACATACCTTCTACACTCTGCAAGGGTTTGCTGTACAGCACACTGCAGTTGAACAACATAACAAAAAACAGCAATAACCTTCTATATAATTTAAACATGGGAACTGCTTTCTAAGTGATATTAAGATTTGTAAAGCAAATAACTTTCAATAAAATAATAAATAAACATTTAACAAGACATCATGAAATAGGATAATTTAGTAATAATGAAAAATAAAGATTGCAAGGATATCTATATATATATAAAAAACCTTCTATTAAATAATTTTAATTTAAACTATAAATGAAATTGACCTATACCTTCTAATAGCTTCATAATACTCAATCAATTCTTTACATCCAATAAGATGTGGTAGAGGTTCCCAGGTACTCTGGTCCAAACTATAGTTTAACCATTTAACTAAATAGTACTTTGTGCCATCCTATTCAATTGAAGGAGAGGGGAAAAAAAGAAAACGTAAAACATTTATTTAAGAAAAGAAGTTAAATTTTACATAAAGAGTAACTTACAATTTATATGAATGTCATCATTTTTTCATGTATCTCATTTTCTGATAACTGCACTAAATTTAGAATTATGCACAGTTAACCCTGGATTTATATTGGTGCTATCAATAAATTATTAATTTCACATCAGCCAGGATCCTTGTTCTTCAAGAAGTAAATGTATTTTACCCAGCTGTCAGCATATTTTTGCTCTCTGTAGGAAAAAGAGCCTGTGTCTGTATCCTTTAAAAGCCATAATTTTTCAATAAAACAAACATCAACCTAAGTTCGATCTGAAAAAACGTGCTTCTCTTCCATACATTTCTAAAGGTACATTAAATTAGAATAAACTATGAAATGTGAAAATACCTTCAAGTGAATAAAATTATAAGATCATAAATTCATATTTTAGGCTTGATAAATAAAAATAACACAGAACACATTTTTTCTGACATAGAAAACAAAATGATTGCAACTAAGTAAAATAAAAAAGATGAAATTTATGATAGTCTTATAGAATAATTTATGCAGTAATTGCATACATTTGATGGTATAATTAGTTAAAAGTTTTTTTCTCATTTTTTACGTGCCTTCAGGGAAAAACAATAAATGCTTTTTGAGATAATCAATCAATCAATCAACAATAAATGACCTTCCATCAGTAGAAATAATCACATGCACACATTTTTTCTGCGAAGTATTTGTTTCTGAAACATTCATACTAAAATAATAAATCTTCCCATTAAGTAAACTGTCAGTTCATTCCAATAAGAGTGATGCAAATTTTCATACTGCTTTTATAACTTCTAAGTAATACAAATATCAGGTTGACAAGAAAGTAATTTCGGTATTTTAGTGTGAAATAAAACTTAATTTTTCTATATAAAAAATTAACTTCAGTCAATAAAATATCTTCCATTATGTTGGAAGACCTCTGCCATTGTTAGCATAAATTTAGGTATTTTTGCATAATGAAACTCAAAAGCATAGAAAGCTAAGGTGTTGGCATTCAGTTCATATTCGATTCTCACCTTAGCTACTTGTACCTAGGCCAAAAGGTCTCATTCAGTTAGTGTTTTCTCTTTTAGGTACTGTGTCAAAGCATGCTCCTTTTTTTATTGTCTAAATAGGTAAGCTGATGATTTTAGGACTGACTGCGATTCTATGTAAGTTATTCTTTTCAATACTTCAAGTTTTGATGTCTGTGAAGATTGTTACTTTAATTTGTGTTTTACCTAAGTTAAGCGAAATTCTGAGGCTTGTTAAAATAAAGATTTACAGTTATTTTGACTTATGATTCTTTGATGAAAACTGCACTAAATACAGGAATGTACTCAATACACCTTGTGTGCTAATGCACAATCCAACATTAGATTATGAGACTAAGTAAGTTAACAAGTTTGAGAAAATTACATTGTGCAAATAGTTTTAAAAAAATTAAAATTCTAGAATTGAAATGTTGTTGTAAGATTCCAGGGGCATAAAGTATTAAAATATGAATATACTAGTTACAAAGTTTAAAAGAATAATTGTAATAATTATGTCTATTCTAAAAGAATCAGTTTATACAGAGAAGTTAACCAATGAAATTTATTCAGCCTGCAAATTTAAAATAGAACAACTTCTAATAAATGAAGGTTTAGGTGTCGTTGTATTCCAAGAAAAACCTGAAACTGTTTCTGATACTTGGTTGAAAAACGACCGTAAAGCTAAAGCTTTAATATGCCTAAACATTTCAGATTCTCAAATTATCCACGTTTTGCATAGTAAATCTGCAAAAGAAGTATGGCAGAAGTTAAAACGTGTTCACGAACGTGTAAATTTAACAAACAAATTATTTCTTCTTAGAAAATTATATTCTCTTAGATATAATGAAAGTTCTACAATGCAGGAACATATCAAAGGAGTACTAGAATTGGCTGAAAAGGTGCATAGTATAGGTGAAGAAGTTATAGAAAATAACTTAATAGCAATATTACTGTTCTTTACCAAATTCATACAGCTCGTTAATAACCACAATACAAAGTAAATAGGAAGCTGAATTGTCGATAGAATATGTTAAAAATAAATTAATAGAGGAGTATTGTAGACATGTAGAAACTAAGCAAGTTCAAAAATATGATTCAGTTGCTTTAAAAGGTAGAAGAGAAAATAAATCAAAGCATTATGTTACACGACATTGCACTTATTGTAATAGAAATAATCATGCGACAAATGACTGTTTTCATTTAAAATGCAGGGCTAAAACTTCCCCGAAAACAGATGTAAATAACAGTAAAGTAAATCATTCTCAAAATTATAAAAGTAATGCATGCCAAATAGCAAATACGCAAAGTGTAGAAAATATGAAAACAAAAGAAGTTAAAGAAAATAAGTATCTTAAAAGTATCCAAACCAGGAATTTGTAAGTTCAGTTCAATCAAGTTCTAAAAGTGGAAAATAAATATGAAAACTCAAAAACGCAAGAATGGGTTATAGACTCAGGAGTCTCAACTCATATGACCAGTGATAAGAGGTTTTTCTTTCAATTAAATGATTCTAAATAAGCATATTGTAACTGTAGCTAATGGTGATAAATTAAATTCTTATGGTATTGGTAAGGGTTATTTTGAAGTTCAAAATTTAAAGGATCAGGTTACCCAAATAAAACTAGAAAATGTATGTACCAGGTTTAGATAGTAATTTACTTTCTGTTCAATCTATTACGAATAAAGGTTGTCTTGTTACATTTGATAGTAATAAGTGTTGCATAAAGCGTAACAATATACTCATACACCACGGCAAAGGTTTATATAAATTGACCGCGAGCTCAATTGATGAGAAAACATACTTAGCTAATGCTATTTCATGTTCTAATACAAACTGTATACTAAAATGGCATCAAAGATTAGGCCACAGAAATACAGATGCGATAAAAACACCTGAGAAAAATTATTTGGCATACGGCATTAAAATTAGTAAATGCACACAGTGTTGAATGTTCTACTTGTATAAAAGCAAAACTAACAGAGAAACCTTATACAAAAACGGGTTTTAAGTCTAAAAATCCACTAGATTTAGAGCACACAGATACGTGTGGGCCAATCAAAGTTAACAGCTTAGGGAAGAAATATTTCGTGACCTTCATTAATGATTATTCGCGTTATACTCAAATTTATTTTATTGCTTCAAAGGATGAAGTATTCGACAAACTTAAACAGTATGTTGCATCGACAACAAATAAATTTAGAAAAAAGATAAAAGTTATCAGATCTAACAATGGTACAGAATACTGTAATGAAACTACTGAAAATTACTTAACGAAATTTGGTATTTTTCATCAAACTTCGGTTCCTTACTGTCCGGCACAGAATGGTGAGGCAGAAAGGAAAAATCGCTCTTTAATAGAAATGACTAAAGCTATGCTAATAAATTCCAAATTACCAAAAGGATTTTGGGCTAAAGCAGCAGCTACTGCCGCCTATCTTCAAAATAGATTACCAACTAAAGTCACAGATAAAACACCGTATGAACTGTGGAATGGTAGAAAACCAAACTTAAGTCACTTACGAGTATTTGGGCGTATTATTATGTGAACAAACAAAAGCAGTGAAAATTCGTCAACAAAGCACAAGAAGGAATATTCGTAGGATATGATTTAAGAAGCAAAGGATACAGGATTTATATAGGCAGAAGAAAAATAACGGTAAGTAGAACTGTTAAATTTTCAGAAAACTCGCCTACATCTGACAAACATGAAGAAAATAATGCTGAGGATTCAGAATTTTCAGAATTCATTTCAACAACTCTCAAAACAATGAAGAAACGTCTCTTGTCAACGATTTTACAAAAGATTCAAAAGGATCTGAAGAGTTAATTAAACATGAAGAAAATGTAGAAAGAAGGGCTTCTAACAGATCAACCAAAGGCGTTCCACTGGAAAGATTCTCCTACAATGCAGAAGATGAGGAATTAACATTATCTCAAAACAAAGATCCAGAAAGCTTTGAAGAAATTCTAAGATTACCAAAATGTGAACAAGAAGCTTGGATCAAGGAGATGGAAGAAGAAATAAACTCTCTAAAAGAAAACGAAACCTATCAAATTACGGATTTACCACCAGGAAAACATGCAGTAGACAGCAAATGGGTGTTCAATATCAAATATGATGAAACTGGTAAAACGATAAAATACAAAGCACGATTAGTAGGCGAAGGATTTACTCAAAAATACAGCAGTGACTATGATGAAAAACCTTTTCACCAGTAGCGAAACACACTACAATTCAAGTTTTCTTAGCATGGGCAGCATATAATAATGCTAAGGTATATCAACTAGATGTTAAAACAGCCTTTTTGAATGGCAAGTTAAATGACGAAATATATATGGAACAACCAGAAGGATTCGTAGTTCCGGAAGAAAGACATAAAGTTTGCAAATTGCAGAAGTCGATTTATGGTCTCAAATAAGCAGCTAGGTGCTGGAATGCAGAAATGGAAAATACATTGAAGAAACTTGGGTTCAGTCAAAGGAAAGCAGATCCGTGTCTTTTCACAAAAGAGGATCGTCATCGAAGAATTAATTTAATTCTGTATGTTGATGATATCCTAATAAGTTCTACAGACTAAGGACTAATTGTTCAAGCAATTAATGATTTAAAGAAACATTATCAAATAACACATCTTGGTGATTCTAAATATTTCTTAGGCATGGAAATAAATCGGAAGAAAGATGGAAGTTATCTCTTATCTCAGAAAAATAAAATAAATCAACTAGTCAAGCAATTTCAACTTGAAGAAGCGGAGCCTGCTAGTACGCCAATGGAAGCAAATTATTATAGTCTAAACAAAGAAGAAAATCTCCTAACTTCAAACGATAAATTTCGGCAAGCTATTGGAAGTCTTTTGTATGTATTGTCTATCACAAGACCAGATATTAGAGCTTCAACTCATATACTTAGGAGAAAGTGTATTACTCCGCGTTAAAAAGACTGGAATTCTGTAAAAAGAATCATTAGATATTTGAACACGACAAAGCATTTATCTCTACAAATTTCGTCGAGTGAAGAACCTAATCCTACAGTTTATTCAGATGCCGATTGGGGATAAGATACTTAAGATAGAAAATCCACATCAGGAAGTGTAATTTTATTAGGTAAAAATAGTATTTCATGGTTTTCAAGAAAACAAACATGCGTCTCATTATCCTCAGCAGAAACTGAATACGTAGCACTATCGCAAGCTATGCAAGAATTACTATGGCTATTAAAATTAACAGAAGATTTTAATCTACCCCCAAACTCTACCGATAAGTTTTCGAAGATAAATCAGTCAACAATAAAACTTGTAGAAACTGAAAAATTTAGTTCGTGCACAAAGCATGTTGATACAAAATTTCTTCATATACGCGACTTGCATAACAATGGAATAGTAAAACTTTCTTATCTTTCAACAGAGCAAATGGTTCCTGATATTATGACTAAACCAATTCCTAAAGTTAAAATTTCAGTTTTGCAGGAATGAATTGCAAATGGTATGAGTTTCATTAGCAAAACAGGGGCAATGTTAGCGTAAATTTAGGTATTTTTCCATAATGAAACTCAAAAGCATAGAAAGCGAACGTGCGCCAAGATATATATTGGCGAGAAAAAGGGAAGGTGTTGGCATTCAGTTCGTATTCGATTCTCACCTTAGCTACTTGTACCTAGGCCAAAAGGTCTCATTCACTTAGTATTTTCTCTTTTAGGTACAGTGTCAAAGCATGTTCCTTTCTTTATTGCCTAAATAGGTAAGCTGATGAATTTAGGACTGACTGCGATTCTATGTAAGTTATTCAAGTTTTGATGTCTGTGAAGATTGTTACTTTAATTTGTGTTTTACCTAAGTTAAGTGAAATTCTCATGCTTGTTAAAATAAAGATTTACAGTTATTTTGACTTATGATTCTTTGATGAAAACTGCACTAAATATAGGAATGTACTCAGTATGTCTTGCGTGCTAATGTACAATCCAACAACCATCTTTCTGGTAGCTTCATGATTTCGTTATCATAAAATTTATGGTCTTTATCAGCAAAAAAAAACTCAATCAAATGCAATTTGGGGTCATCATTATTAATGAAATTTTTTCCATTTAAAAAGCTTTGTTAACTTTGAAATATACGATAATCCGATGGTGCAGGATTGGGGCTATATGAGAGATGTGACATCACTTCCCAACTAAGCTCTCAATAATTTCATACAACTGTATGAAATTAGAAAGATCTGTGAGGCCTTGCTTTGTCGTGGTCGAACACGATTCTTTTGCTTATTCTGGCCTTTTCTCTTTAATTGCTTCCTCCTGTTTCATAAGTTGTTGACAGTAAAGATCTCAATTTATTGCTTGTCTAGAAACAACTCAAAATATACACCACCACTGTAATCCTAACACATTGACAGCATGACCTTTTTCTGATGCTCTTTAGCTTTTGATATCATTTGTGCTGATTCTTCATACTTGGCCCATGATCTTTTCCAAATAACGTTACTGTAGACTATTTTATTGTTCATTGCCGATGTCTAGCATCAGTTCGTTTGTGTCAATGTTTAAATGTTTGGCCTCTTGGAAGATGTGATTTCCTTTTTTAAATATTAAATAAAGTTGGTTTGAACTTTCAGCTGAAGTCTTGAGATTTTTAGGCCTTTCTGATGGAGTCTAATGGCGATGAAACATCGTCATATATTTATCTGACCATCAGCCAATACTGATTGTTCTACAGCTCAAGCATTTTCCCCAAGCTACAGTTTTTCCTCATTCAAAGGGACATTGTGCAACAGCTAAGAATGCTCACTGAGTTTGCAACTTGAGCTACATAAGAAGCTTGCAGCAGATCAACAGTTAATTTTAATTGCATCTTAATTACATTACGCCATTCTATGTTACTTTGTGCATGCAGCATGTATTAATATACCAATTATGAATGGTTTATCTTTCATATATCTTGCAAGCTGTTTGGATTATTAAAATGTCTGAAAGTAAATTTTTCCATCTTTTTCGGCTACCATACCATATTAATGAGGACTTCAGCTTTTAGGGATCCAATGTTCATTTTTATTTAAAGTGAAAAGAACTAAACATAGTTTCCCATTTGAGTCTGCTAAACTATTTGATTCTCTTGGTTTACTTTTTTTATGTACTATGGTATTACAATTTTTGAGACAGATAACTACACACTCCTTTTAATATAATAATAATAAAAATAATTTAATTTGTATAATAAGCCATCTTGAGCGATAATAAATAAAGCATAGATGGACAAGCAAGTATGATAACAAAAACAGATCATTAACAATAGAATAAACATTATTTTGTTTTTCGTTGCTATGAGTTACCAGACTGGCATCGTTGAGTTGTAGTAGGCAGGTCACCACAGTACTCCCCCTCCAGTGCTAACGATATCTCACAAATACTTTGGGTTCATGCGAACTCAACGACCCGAGCGTGTTGTTGTTGTAGCATCCGATAAGTTGGAAGTCGTGGTTTCTGTTGAAGGCTTGGAACAGCTTGCACTGAAGTCCATTGAAGATAGATGTGGATCTTGAGATGGAATTTGCGATGGTGAAGTGGCTTCTGTTATGATCTGTTCTGTTGCGATGGTGAAGTGACCAGCGGCTTCTGGTGTCCAGATAAATGCCGGCTTAAAACGGTCAATACTAATGACTTCTTTTTCTTGACCAAAATTTTAAATGTTTTTTCATTTTGAGCTAGCACTTTATGTGGCCTTGAAAACTGTGGTGTGAGAGGCTTTGAAGCATCACATCTGAGAAAAACATGAGATGAGCTTCTAAGTTCTTTATGCACGAATACAATTTGTTTGCAACGAGCACTGACAGGAACTGGTCGCAATTTTGACATGCAGTTTCTAAGCTGATGCACAAATGTAACAGGATCTACGTTGCAGGTCGATGGATTGACTGAATGTATGAAATCCCCAGGCAAATGAAGATTAGTACCATATACCAGTTCGGCAGAAGAGGCATTCAGATTCTCTTTTAACGCTGATCGAAGACCTAAAAGTACAGTAGGTAACACATCAGTATCGCATGCCACTGTAATGCAGTGTGGCATCGAATTGATTGTTTTAAGGAGCGACGAAATCTCTCAACAATTCCATTGGAACTTTGATTTTAGGGGCTGGTCCTCACTTTGTAAGTGCATAAATACTTAGTGATGTGAAGAGTGGGGACTTGAACTGACGCCCCTGGTCAGTAGAAATCTGCTCCGAACTCCAAATCGAGAAATGTAAAATGCCTTTGCCACCATATCAGCTGAAATATCTACCAAAGGAACGGCTTCGGGGCAGCGAGTAAATTGATCAATGCAAGTAAGAATATAGGAATATCTATTAGAAGGCGGCAATGGCCCGACCAAGTCAAGGTGCACATGATTGAAGCGAGATGAGGGCAAATTAAAATTTTTAAGTTGGCTGGTGGTGTGTCTGACAATTTTAGATCTTTGGCACTCTAAGCATGAACGTGTCCATTTGGCCATGTTCTTTTGCATGCTAGGCCATACGAAACGTTGCTGTATCAGTTTCCTCGAAGCCTTGATGCCAGGATATGACAGACGATGTATCTGACTAAAAATGGCATTGCAAAACCCGGAGGCAAAATAAGGTTGAAATCTTGAATCCTGAGCATCACAATAAAGTAATTTTCCAGGTGACAGCTGCATAGGCTGCACCTTGAGATTGCTGGAAGACTTGCTTTTGTAGTTCTGAATCCCGGTGTAGTTCATCCTCAAGGGCAGTAAAGTTTTTTGGCGAAGGAACAGCTAGTTCTTCAATCGAGACAAGGTGTCTGCAACAATATTCTGCGAACCCTCAATATAATGGATATCTGTTGAAAATTGTCCTACGAAGTCTAGGTGTCTCATTTGACAAGGAGAAGCTTTATCCGAATGCTGTTGAAAAGCGTAGGTTAAGGGTTTGTGATCTGTGAAGATCATGAAAACAGGTCATTCTAGCATATGTCAAAAATATTTGACAGCTTCATAAATTCCTAATAATTTGCAATCATAAGTGCTGTATATGGTTTGTGCTGGTGAGTTTTTTTTAGAAAAATGTGAAAGTGGTCTCCATAATTCTTGATCTTTCTGTTGCAAAACTGGTCCTGTATCTGTTGTTGATGCGTCAACGTAGAATGGTGTATAGCTGAAGGATACTGCAAATTTGTTGCCGAAATTAAATCATTTTTGCAACGCTTCGCGAGATTCTGTGGTCCAGGTTGTAACACATTTATCGTTCTTCTTGCTTCCAACCAAAAAAGAATTTAGAGGTGCTTGTATGGTCGCTGCATGAGGTAAAAAAGGTCAATAAAAACTGAGCATAGCAAGACATCTTCTTAAGTCCTTCACTCTAGATGGTTCGGGCATATCGCGGATAATAGTGACTCTATCTGGAAGGGGTCGAACGGCATCAGCGGAAATTTCATGACCAAGAAAGGATACTTTTGGTTGGTCAAAAACGCATTTGGAAGGATTAAGTCTGACACCGTAACTTTGAAAACATTCAAAAACTGTTCTCAAATGTGATAAGTGTTCTTGCTCTGAAGAGGAGGCGATTAAGACATTATTAAAATAAGGTACACAAAAGTCAAGGCCGTTTAACACCTGATTCATGAAGTGTTGGAATGTTTGAGCAGCACTGCATTAGCCGAAAGTCATGACCGGAAACTCAAATAGTCCAAACCGCACAATAACCGCAGTTTTTGGAATATCAGCTGGGTTAACAGGTACTTGGTGATACGCCCGCTCAAGATCAAGTGTTGTAAAAATAGCTTTTCCCTCTAAAACTTACATACAGTCTTGAATGTGCGGGACAGGGTAACGATCAGGAATTGTAGCTGCATTTGACTGGTGATAATTGCCACATGGGCACCAGTTACCATTTCCTTTCGGAACTAGATGAAGCGGACTGGACCATGAATTTTTTGAAGGACAGCAAATTCCTTTTCATCGTATATTGAAATTCCTCTTTAACGGCTTTAAGCTTGTCCGGAGTTAAGCGTCTTGGCTTAGAGGCAATTGGAAGTTCGGTAGTTTCAATAAAATGTACTAGTACATAGTGCTTGGGTTCGGAAATACCCATAACTGGGGGCGTGATTGTAGGGAATGCTATGAGAAGTTGATGCGATGGGGAGTTACCCGAAATCAGTTTAATACTCAAATCTTGACTATTGCAAATTACTCCTGGATAAGTTAAGTTGGTTGTGGAATCTACACAGTCCAGTCACATTAATGTGACCATCTGTCAAAAGCCAGAATAACCACCTTTCGCAGAGCGGACTGCTGCGAGACGTGCAGGAAGAGAGTCACATAGGTCCCTGAAGGTGTTCTCTGGGATGTTGAGCCATGCCGACTCTAATGCCGTGGCCAGCTGCGCTAGATTACGCGGTTGAGGATCCATGGCGCGAACAACTCGATCGAGATGGTCCCACAGATGCTCGATTGGGTTTAAGTCAGGTGAGTTTGCTGGCCAGGGGAGGACGGTAAACTCATCCTGGTGCTCTTCGAACCACGCACGTACACTGGCAGCTGTATGGCACCTCGCATTGTCCTGCTGGAAGATGCCATCATCCTGAGGAAAAACAATGCGCATGTAGGGGTGAACATGGTCCGCAAGGACAGATGCGTACTTGTATTGATCCATTGTGCCTTCCACAATGATCAGTGAACCTAGAGAATGCCAGGAAAACATTCCCCAGACCATAATGCTCCCGCCTCCAGCTTGGACCGTTCCGGCAATGGTTGCAGGGTGGTTCCTTTCAGAGGTTTCACGCCTTATACGCCAACGTCCATCTGTCCGATGGAGCATAAAACGCGATTCATCCGAAAACGCAACCTGTCGCCACTCAGTGGACGTCCAGCTGCTGTACTGGCGTGCAAATTCTAGCCTTCGCCGTCGATGAACAGCAGTCAGCATAGGTGCACGAACCAGGCGTCTGCTTCGGAGGCCCAGACGCAGCAATGTTCGCTGAATAGTACTTTGGGAGACACTTTTGGTAGCCCCTTGGTTCATTTTGGTGGTCAGTTGCTCAACGGTAGCCCGTCTATCTGCCCGAACGCATCTCCGCAACCGTCGTTCGCCTCTGTCATCTATGGCCCGTGGTGCACCACATTTGCCACGTCGCTGATTTTGGACAGTCCCATTTTGCCATGCACGGTACACTTTTACCACGGCGGCACGCGAACAGTTCACAAACTCAGCCGTTTCGGAAATGCTTCCACCCTTGGCCCGAAAGCCAATGATCATGCCCTTTTGGAAGTCGGATAAATCACTTCGTTTCTGCATTACGCCAACGATTGAAATGTTTTCCGAAGCCCTCACACACCCTTTATATACGCTCAACTGCACTGTGCTGCCTTCTGTGATTGGTTATTTAACTCTGACATGGAAAGTACGTGGTGGTGACATTAATGTGACTGGACTGTGTATCAAACGGCGATTTTTAGGATCGACAAGCAAAGAAAATTTTTGTAAAAAGTCAGCGCCAATAATAGGACTTGAAACAGTAGCAATAATGAATGGCCATTGGAAGTTGCAGTGCAATCCTAAATCAACGGATATCAGGCGTTCACCAAAAGTTTGAATAGGAGTTCCATTTGATGCATAAAGTTGTAATTTGTTAAGGCACTTTTGTTCATGAAAATGTGGTGGAACGATAGAAACATTAGCCCTGGTGTCTACAAGAAGCCTTAAGCCCGAATTCTTATCAGTGACGAAAAAGCGTGCAAAATTCCGGCCGTTGTCGTTCCCGACTTCGAGCGACAGCCCTTCTTGTTTCCCTGGTTGTTATAAAGGCATGGTGGATGGCATTTGTTTTCCTTGTTTCCAGATTTGTGGTGGTAAAAACAAATACCCAGAGAAGGCTTTCATAACATTTCCTAGGTGGGCTACGACGAGAATTTCAGCCACGTGATGTGGAGCAGTTACGCTGAAAAGGTTCACCTTGGATGGCTACTAACTGAGAGACCTGTTTGGACAAATCATCAATTTGAGCCTGTAATGCCACAATACCTGGACCAGGAGCCTGCACTGCGTGTATTTGTGCTGGAATGGCCAGCTCATGAATTTTATCACCGATTTCGGATAGCTTTTTAAATGGCTCACTACTGGCCGCTATAATGGCTTGCATGTTAGATGGGAGTCTATTCATCCATAATGTTTTAAGAATGTTATCCATTAGGTTACTGGCAGTTAAGTCTGACATTTTAGACAGCAACTGAGAAGGCCTCATATCACCCAAATGTAAATCTTGCAACAGCTGCTTGATTTTAACTGTCATGGATTCTTCATAAACAGAAATTAATTTCTTTTTTTAAGATTTGTATTTGTCCATTGCCGGTAGACTCAAAATTATTTCACGAGCTGATTGCAGTACCTGTGATTCTAACGTGGCGATCGCTGTATAAAATTGAGTTTCGTCAACAGTAATGCGACACAATTTAAGCTGTGTATCCAGTTGAATGAACCATAACGATGGGTCTCGGCGACAAAAAGGCGGTGGCTTAGCTGCCACTCGCGCTAATTGTGAAGCAGCATCATTGTCAACCATTTTAGATCAATCAAATATGCACAACACAGAAAAGTAATCAATATGTATATAGCGACGCAGTTTCTTGGTACTTTAAATCAGAGAAATTGGTGGCTCAAAACCGCAGACGATATATATATCAGCTAAAATTATGACAGAAATATGTTGACTCACTGGAATGCAGCACAACACAGATGAAATGTTTTACTTGCATCTCATCACACCAGATAACTTATTGTTGCTCAGAATTTTGACATACAAACGCCATATTCATGCAACATTGCAGGTTGCTATTTATAATAAATACGGGTCACCAATTATGGTAGTACAATTTTTGAGACAGATAATTGCATGCTCCTTTTAATATAATGATTTAATTTGTATAATAAGACGTCTTTAACAATAATAAATAAAGCATAGCTGGACAAGCAACTATGATAACAAAAATTATCGTTAACAATAGAATAAACATTATTATGTTTTTCGTTGCTATAAGTTAATAGACTGGAAGCATTGAGCTGTAGTAGGCAGGTTGCCACATGTACCATATCTATAAAAATATTCTATCAAAAGCTGCAGTTACTTAAGTTGGACTAAAATAACTCAGAGAAACGGAAGCTATTTTAAAAGAAGTTTAAATAGCTAACTATTATCGAAAATGGATCCTTATAAGAAAAAAATGTAACACTTCATGGTTTCTCTGATGCTTCACAGCTAGTACATGCTGCAGTAATTCATGATGTACACTGGTGTGCAAAACTTAAGCAACAGCCGGGTTTTTTGCCATAACTCCACCAGAAATCAACTGAGAGACATGAAAAGCAGAAATGAAGGAGAGTATTATGTACGTAAAGGATGACGAAAGCATCAGAGCTGAAAAAGGAATACACTGCATACAGTACGGAATCAAATAAAAACAAGCTTTATTAAATGCATAGTATCATGACTCATGATTGTCTATCCAAGAGGAAGAACAAGCAGATGTTCCTAATATGCGATATGCTCTCCTCTCACTGCAATGGTTGCTTCACACCATCTCCGCATACTCAGAACCAGCTGGTACAACCTTTCCTGCGGTAGGAGTGCCCATTCCTCAATCAGCATCCGTTTCAGTTGTTGAGTGTTCTCTGAAGGATGTAAGCGTGCTGCAATGAGTCTCCCCAAAGCATCCCACACATGTTCGATGGAATTTAAATCTGGGGAGTACGCTGACCAAGCCATTCGAGTGATATCTTCACTTTCCAGTAGCTCCTCAACAGCAAGAGTGTGATGCAGCCGTGCATTGTCATCCATAAAAATTAAGTCTGTGCCTATGGCACAACGGGCGAATAGGCCCCCTTTGTGAAGGCGTCTGGCCACAGTAAACCGTGACACTTGTCGCCCAGTTGCTGTACAGAGTTGCTGAGCAATGGCGCTTGCTGACTGCTGTCGGCCTCTTTTCACCGGCAGGACGATATATCGGTCATCCCCTGTAGATGTCGTCCTCAGGGGGCCACCAGCAACCTTTCTAACAGCTGTACCTGTGGTTTGGAGCGCTTTCCAAGCGCACAAAACGACACTTTTGTTGATTCCGAACTCTGCAGCTACACTGGTGACAGTACACTGGTGACAGTTCCTGATATTTGCATACGCATGATGTTTCTGCTGACTTACGTGTTCATTGTACCGATCTCCAGACCACCTTTTCTGCAATTTCATGGCTATCTGCTAAATTTTTACATTGTTGCTTAAGTTTTGCACACCAGTGTATAACCTCAAAAGAATGATAACATTAAAGTTACATTTCTCATGGCTAAAAGTAAAGTTTCTCCTCTAAAACCAATTTCAATATCTTGAATGGACTGAATCATCAGATTAGTTTTCACCTGTAGATCTAAGTTCTAAAACAGACACACACAAGAAATAAAATAACTTTAAATTTATTTTCCCTTGCCACTTTTTAGAGTTATAATATGCAAAGGGTATTTAGATATATTTAGAATCTGATAGCCTTTTTTCTGGACTATGAGAGTGCATTGTGATTTCCATGCTTTTCATAAAATTTCCAGGAGTACAGATTTTCATTCCTGTTCCTCTACTTTTCACAGTCCTGCAATCATGGTTTGTTTGTGCTTAGAAAGAGTTCTTTTCAATAAACATGCAGAAATACATTCAAAAGGTATATACGCACTACCTGCATTGTTCATTTTTTTCCAAGGAATGTAGTGGTACATTTTGAAGTATGATGTAATGCTGTGTCTTTATCACATTTCATTCTGAAAATCATTGTGATAAAAAAAATGGAATTCTCTCTGTAAATATCAGATGTAAAAATTTCTCTTAATAGTACATTGAGTTGATTTTTAACACTTTTTCGCACTCTTCATATTTTTAATTTCTCACTGTAAGATAACCCTGCGACAATGCTAAACCCCTTACTGGAACTTCCTTTGTATCGAAGAAACCAAGTTTGTATGCTTTTTCTCTTCCTTTTCAATAATAAATACACCTTTTGTTAGCTTTTTTTTTTTAAGTTGCAAATCTTGTTTTATTATTTTATTTACTGTTGCTACAAATGTATTTAAAAACTGCAGCTAACTTCTGCATCAGCACATTTTCTTTTGTTACCAACGATTTAACTTTAGGAACAACACATGCTCTTCTCGGGTGTTCATTTAGTCTTCGTTATAAGTAATGATGAATGGCTTTTCCCTTTCCAATGAATAATGTTGCTTATTTCGCACTTAGAAATTTTAATGATATGCATTTCGCAACATTTTGATTTATGAAATAAGAATACAATACCTGCAAGTTATTAAAATCACTTCTGTTACAAACACATTTGAGTTTATTAAGCAGTTGAGTTTAATAAACGGTAATTTCAATATTCCAATTACGATATCAAATTTTGAACTTATTTAATAAGATAATAACTAACAATTAATCTAATAACAAATACTAAAATTATTAATTAAAAATTAATGCTAAAATTAAAATTACTTGCAAAATTTATAATTTTTTTAACATAAAAAATTATAATTTCATACCTGATGAAATTTTAAACTTTTACACGCAACTGCTCTATCCATATATTTTTATTATTGTTAACAGTTTTTCAAATCTATTTTCAAGTTCATAAAACCTAACAAATGTGTGATACGAATTTATAATGGGAGACCATAAATTATTCGGTAAATCTGCTGATAGCTTTTCCATTCTCCACCATTCAATTCAAAAATGTTTACAGTTTGCAATGTTTTTCTTGACTCAGTTGAGATTGTCATGTAGTCACTTTCTTCTGTATACTGTCGGTGTCAGTTTTTGCAGGTCCGTCCTTCAACACTTTGCATAAAAGCATGGTCAGTGTTTTCACATGCTGTCTTAATATTATCACCAATTGCAATGTATTCTAAAAAGGAATCTTCATAATTTCCCTCATTGATTCTTCTAAATAAAAACCTGATTTTCTAAAGCAATTTCTATGTTTTAGTAGACTGCTTCCCATGCATTGACTATAATATGCACATCCTCTAAGATACCAACTTAATTATCTCATTTGAAGAGCTTGCATTTTCACAAGTTTCAACTTTATCTTTTTGAATGATACCGTTTCTGTAATGACATTTGAAAGCTTTTATAACCTGGTCTTATGGGGAAAAAAAAAAAGATGGTACATTTTTAACTGTCTAGACTTTATTATTTATAAGCATAAAATATTAAATATTACACAGAACTGAATTATTAATATAGTTCTATTTTTACATACATCCAAACTGCAGCCATTCACAATTTACTAAATATTGTATTTTACACCTTTCTTCTTTTAAAGATTTTAAAAATTTCTCAGAGTGTCTAAAGTTCAGTCTAAATATCTGGCTGGCTTTCTAATCACTCTCCCACTTCTGGTCCTTTGCCCAATGTCCCTTGTTTCTGTATTAGTGGAGTTCGGTAGTTGATCTAAACCTTGCTCTTGAGAAGATCTGGGATCATCATTTTTTACATCCATTTTCTGTGTGGTAATTCCTTGTTCTGTTCATCTAATACTCTTTTCAGCAGCTGAACTATTTTCTTTAGCGTCTCTAATGTATTTTCTTCTACATACTGTTTCTCCTGATCTCAGTATATATGATTTGGGCATCTTACACACTTCTACAACAGCTGGTTTCCAGTGATGATATAACCTAATAATCTCCTTTGTATAATGATAGTAATGTTTTTATACGACTATCATATGACTTCTGTCAATTCTTTTTTGATTGATTTTGAATTTGACATTTTCCAAAAACTTGTGGTTTCAATAATTCTTCGGATGCAAGATGTATTGTTCTTGTTCTCATCAGTCATTGAGCTAGCTAACATCTCATTAGTTGGAGTATTACTATGAGATAACAAAGCTAAGTAAAGATAAGCATAATCTGCTCGGGCTTTCTTCAACAATTTCTTCGGAGTTTGTATTGAATACCTGCTAATCCATTGGACTGTGGATGATATGCACTGCTCATTATATGTTTAAATTGGTATTTCTTGGCAAATTCTTTCTCGCAAACTGAGACACATTATCAGATACCATTATAAGTGGTATGCTATGTCTTGCAAATAAGATTTTACATTACACACAAACATTGAATATCTGGTAATTTGAAGATTTCAAAAAAGTTGAAATAATAATCTATAATTAGAAAGCATAATCTTCGTCACTTTCAAATAAATCTATTCTAACTTTATACCAAGATATAATAGGAATTTCATGGGGTATCAAATGTTCCTTCATGTTTTTGTTCTGATATTCATTACATATAGGATATTTTGAAATTTTATGTGCTATCTGCTTGTTCATAAGTGGCAAAAACAAATTATTTCTAGCACTTTTCTTATATTTTTCTATACCAAAGTGACCCTCATGTATTAATTTAACATTCCTTTTTCCATAGATAAAGGGATAATTATCAGGCCAGCAAGAAAGTAATTTCAGTTTTTTAGTATGAAATAAAACTCAGTTTTTTTCTATACAAAACTGAATTTTAATCAGCCAAATATCTTCCATTCTGCTCGATGACCTTTTGCTTTCTTTCTGGTAACTTCACGATTTCATGCTCATACAACTTCTGGTCTTAATCAGCATAAAACTCAACAAAGTGCAATGAGGTCATTGTTATTTCTAAAAATTTTTAACATTTAAGAAGTTTTGTAACCTTTGAAATAAATGATAATCTAATGGTGCAAGGGCACTGATGTATGGAGAATGCGACATCACTTCCCACCCTTGCTCCAATAATTCCGTACGTGTTCCTAAAGATGTGTGAAACCTAGCATTGTCATGGTGGAAGATGATTCCTTTCAATTTGCCAATTCTGTCCTTTTCTCTTTGATAGCGTCGTCCAATTTCATAAGTTGTTAGCAGTAAATGTAAGTTTCAGAAGTCATGCAGTTGCTTGGAAGCAGCTTAAAATACACACCTCTGTAATTCCAACAAAATGATAGCATGCTATTTTTGTGATGCAATATAACTTTTGATATAATTTGCACTGATTCATCATATTCGGACCTTGATCTTTTTCATCGTAGATGATACATTTTTCCTCACTAGTGATAATTCATTTCAAAAAAGGGTTGACTGCACTATGTTTGAAATGCTTATCACTAATATTGATTTGTTGTGATAAGTAAATTTCTTTCAACTTATGTAGAACCCAAACATTGCGCTTCTCAACAATCTAAACATCTTATGTGATTTTCAACTGTTGTGTAATACAATTAACCTTTTTGGAATCTCTCACACAGTTACATGATGATTTAATTCAATTATGGGTTTATTTTTGCCATCATAAAACTTAAGAAGGTCAGCCAGAATGCTGGTCATCTTCAAATGAAAAATCTCCAGAAATTTTTTAATCCAATTCTGTCACATGCATTCTATTAAGCAATCAACACCATAAACTTCAGATATCTATTTGTCAGCTTCAGTCACTTTCTTGCCTTTGTGAAAACAAAAAAACGAAAATATGACAAAAATGTTTATTTTTGCACCCCATGTTAAAAACTGACTGTAAACTAACAGTTGCAATAAAAATGCATGGAATTGGTTTCTAGAGGAACCTAAAAGTGTCAGCTGCCAAATCTTAAGAGAAAATGATAAGAATGACAGAAGAATAACAAAACTAACATAACAATATCTATTTGTGCCCATCGAAATTAATTTTTTGCTAACCCAAAAATCTTTCCTCCACTGAAAAATAAGTCATTTTCTGATTGTCAAAGCATCTCTTTAGTTTCAAAATACTTTAACTTGAGGTTCTAGCACATGTTTCATTTCTGGCCAACCTACCAGAACATATTTCTTAAAACACTAGTGTAGCATTACATTCACTTTCTTTCTTCGGTTTCTCAAATTTGTCATCAAGTGCTGGACTTAGAATACAAATTTCTATATCTTTCTAGGGATGTCAAGAGCTAATTAAATACTTGCATTACAAAGCAGTTCGAAAATCAGAATCTGTCGCACATGAGCTTTTTTGCAACAGCAGTATGATATTTGACAACCATTTAACAGACCCAGGATTGAATCCCAAGGTCATTTATCATTTTCAAGAGCATATGAAACTCATGCAGTGCTGCACCTCTCATTGGTGTTCATGAATGGCAACAGAAGCTAGCAACTGCATACCAAGTGAGCACACACCTCATAATTGCTACAATGATGACATTGGAAAACTACACACACTGCCCCCCACTGAGGACAAATGATGAACTATGTCACACATGCCAAGGCATTTCACACACGCTCCACCTCAAACCTAACAGTGACACATACCAACAAACCAGGTTCTATCAAATATATTTACTATGCATCAAGGGATACAACTGAGCACACCCACACATCGCAGCCGCAGCCCATCAACACAATGATTATCCCATCAATGCTCTGGGCTTACAACCCCATCCACAAAGCAAGCTCAGTTCATAACAACGAATCTATTTCCTCAAATCGCATCAAAAATGCTTGGGCAGGAAGTGTGTAGTGATCATGAGAGCTAATCAAATATTCACATTATAAATCAGTTCAAATAACAGAATCTGTTGCATGGGAGCTCTTTGCTCTTTTGCAACAGTGGTATGATATTCGACTGCCATATAACAGACCCAGGATCAAATTCCATGTCATTATCCTGCCCAAATGTTGAGGTTTAGTGGTGAGGCAGAAGAAAATTTATAAAAAATAAACTTTATTAACCACAGCCAAAATAACATTTTAATGAAAGGCAAACTGCTGTGTCTCTCCACGTACTCTGCAATATCTCACAGAAAACAAAAATAAAATTGCAATTGAATTCTACAAAATGGAAACTTCACACGATGTTTCCATAGCGACACCACATATTCATCATTATCTTGTGTGTATTTCAATATGCTGTACCTAAAGTGTCTGCTATTAGTAAGTCTGTTCCCTTTTTGTAATACCCATCTAGATCAATGACTGGAAAAAAGACCGCAGGAAAAAAGCCCACATAGAAAAAAAGCTCACATGGAAAAACGGTCACTTAGAAATATGCTCACATAGAAATATGGTCACTTGGACAAATGCTCACATTAACCGTTTCAGGGATGATGTAAAAGAAAATTTGTACTAAAATTTTGCATGATTTGTAACTTATGGAACCTAAGAACATAAAATTTATGCTTAAAAAAAATCTAGAGTGAAATCCTGAATTTTGAGGGCTGGTATATATTTTATACCATTGCCCGTATGCAACAATATTTTCCCTATAACTACCAACAGTTAATTTTTTCTCTTTTACTCTATTTTTGCATATTTTTTATGTGTATATACGGAAATTGGTGTTTGAATGTAGTTATTTAAGTTTGCAGCCGAAAAAGTTATAAAATTTCTTCAGAAATTTAAAATTTCAGTAGTAAAATTCCCATTTTTAGGCACATTGATGATGCTGCCAAGTTCAACATATATACTTATGTCAAACACATGAAAAAGCTTTTGAAAGTAATTTAAATTCAATAGTATTATTTTAATCAAAAAATTTTAAAAATACAACATGTAATGGATGGATAAACTGCATCATGCTGTAACTGAACTAGCATAACGTTACAAGAAAATGTAACTCAGTTGCAAAAATAAAAATCTACTTTTTTAAGTCATATTTTATGTTTTAGATAATATTTAAAAAATAACATCCTTTATACATTTTCTTATAACCAGTCCTGTGAAACTAATATTTGCTTATTCTCTTTTTCATCCAAAGATAAATGTTTTCCATTTGAAATTGGCCTTACCCCGGGTAATGCTCTGTGGTACATGGGGAATCAGTTGTTTTCAATTTTAAAAAAAAATTAAGCTGCCCTTAAAAATAATTATCCCCCTGGTATGACCCAAATGCCTGAATCAAGATCTCCCCCCTTTGCTTGCCGGGGGAACATTTAATAGTCTCAAAGCAAACGAGGATTTCTTTCACCCTTAGAATACTACAGGTCTTCACACTTTCTGAAGAAGAACCCTCCCTTTCAAACAGCTAAAAGTTACAGTTCAGTTTTACTTTCAAAGCCAATAGTAGCCAACTAGAAAAGAAAAATAGAGAAACAGAATTACACATCATAAGAACAAATAAAGAATATCTAATAAGCATGCTAATTACTTGAATAACAGTAATAAATGTAAGACCTAGCAGAGAAAATAAAAAGTATTAGTAAGCACAAATATTAACATAAGAAACATCTTTCATACTATAATACTATAGAAAACAGAGTTATAATAGTATTATAAACTAAATAATTATAAAGTATACTACAAATCACATTTCTAATAAATTACAATTATAATTGCTATTATTGACTTGACATCTTTCTTTAATAATAGTAGTCATGGTGTCTGAACTAGACTGGAAAATTTGATACACTTAACTAGCATGCAAACCATTATTTGGTACTAAAATATAGTTCAGGAATAAACAAGATAAAGGATAGTACTTAACATTTTCAGGAAGATTCCAGAATAAATATATTAAACAAATTAGATGGAGAAATAATTCACAATTTGATATCTGTATAAAGTCTATGCTTTTAGAAAAATTTATACATAACGTTCACCAAGGTATCAATCATAGAGACCAAGTTAATTTCTTTGCTTATTATTTTCCTATTAAAGGGATTTGAAAAGAGATATGTTAAGGTAAAGATGAAAATTTACAATGAATAAAACTTTGCAATATTTTTAAAGAACAAATTTTTATAATATTTTTACTTCATAAAGTAACATTTATGATGCATTTTTCTGGATTAAATATGTACAGAGAAAGAAAGAGCTGGGGTATCTCTGGGATCTGAAACTCAGGTCAAGCTGCTAATGTTTAGTGAATTTACCACTTGGTTATAAGACCTCTTGAAATTAGGCTGATGAGATGATATGTGTTCTAAATAGAATTAAAGAAAATAGAAGATACAATACTAGTAAACACAAAAGTGTGCTGAATTAAAGATTTACATGTTTGGTAAATTAGTTAAACTTATCTGTACTCCATTATGAAATATTAGGAATATAACATAAAAGCGTCAGTGAAGAAGGAAATACCTACCTAAATCGTTGTGATCTATATGCTGCTATTTGCAATACTGCTATAAAATTTTATAAAAGTTATAAATGAGGTATATTATAAATCTATAAATGACAATCGTTAGAAGTTACATTAGTGCAATTTAATGACCATCTTTCTTTACAAATAATTCCCAATAATTAATATTACAAATAATTAAGGCTGAAAGTAGATTGGAAAATAAGCTGCATATTGAAGATTAATCTGTATCAAGGTGTTAGAAACATCTTCTGTTAACTAAAGTTATGATGCAGGAGTTTATGAAAATAATCATTTAAATATAAATTGGCATAAATAGAATACAACAACTTATAAATTCTACTTACATCAAAACTTAACCCTCTGAGAGGTGCATGATTTCAGACCCGTATTTAAACAGCATTTATTAATTGTGTTTGTATAATTACTTAATTGAGTCTGTATTTTCATAAACTTGCATTCATTAAGATGATATTTACATTATTAAAGAAAGTAAGAAAGAAATAGATTAAATTATAAGCTAATATATGCCAAGTAGCAAAACTTCTGATAACCGGATAAAGCCGGTTATAACGATCAGAGGGTTAATACAATACAACAATATATGAAAAAGAAATGGATGAAGAGGAAATTAAAAATTCCAAGATATGAATATAAGGGAGTTCGAATTTCTTCTATTACTTATGAAAATGCTGCAGATGCTCATAATTATCAATTATTATTAATGAAATGTGTATTAGAAATTAAATGTATGTCAAAGTATATCGGTTATAGTAATTGGAAAACACAATATTCTGTTTTCTCATATTGAAATACAGAATCTGTAAAAAAGTTAAATAACTTTAACTTCAATGATTAAAAATGAAAAGCTTAATAGGTATATATTACAATAATATTGGTGTGAATTTAGAACTGCTTAACAAACCCAATTTTTAGATTTAATGAAGAGAATTTTTAAAATTAAATTAGAATTATTTACTTTAAATTGTAAATTTGAAAGTTATAACCATTCTATACTATCTAAGAAGATTTGTTAATATTTATCTAGACAAGAAAACTAATTTCAGGTGAGCTACAAAGCTGATATTTGATACGTTGATATGTATATATCAGCAGCTAAAATCTAATATCAGTGCAAAAGAAATTCATTTTAATTTCAGCACATACCAGATTTTTATTTAAAATTTGTTTTGTATGCACAATCTTTACAGCATCTGATAAACGAAAATAGAAGCTTGTAATCTGAATCAAATATCGCAATAATAAGGATAAATGACATTTTGCAGCACCCACCTTCTTAGGGCTTTGTTTTGTTTCAACCTTTGTATATAAGGTGGGGGTGGAAAAGCTGGCTGTTGTTTGTTGTAGGGCAGTTAGCAGTAAGAAGGGGGTCTTCAGTTACAATTTCTGGCAGTTCATATCCTACCCTCCCCCTTTTACCAACTGTGAAGATCTACTCTGATAACAGCCTACTTGTATTCTTTCTTGCCAAAGAAAAACATTTGCTTTGCTTAGTCTCTTATCTGAAACCTAACACAATCCTATAAAAGCATGTCAACAGTAGTTCCATTCTGACAGATTGTGAAAGTGGGTGTGAAGTGCATTCCTAGTTCCTGTTTTGTAAGTGAGCTTCTCTTTGTGGTCTTATTACAATACTGCTGTGAAGAAAGCCCGACCAAATTAGCTATCACTCATTTCTCATTTTAGCTGCATTATGGGGGTCTCTCAGGATCTAGGCCCCTTATGAGTGTGTGAGATTTTGACATCAGATGAAAATTTTGGGAAAAATCATCCCCCTACTACCTACTTAAATTACTCATAATTTTATATCCTGGTTTGATTCATTTGTAAAATTTTCGTCAATGAATGTGTATCATTTAAACCAGGGATGGGCAGACTTTTCCAGGGTATAGGCTACGTCTAATTTTTTTCAAGGTGTTGTGGTCCACAAAGTGGCGTATTTGTGGTAAGCTAAAAAAAAATGTCTACAATATTTATTATAACTTCATAATAAATACAGAATATGTACTTATCTATCTAACCCTAAAAAACTTACTCTTTTAAATGCGTTTAAAGCAAAACACAAGATACAAACATAATAATAATAGCCACAAATATAATAATTTCAGATGATGCATTTCTTACCAAACAACTCAAAATACATTAAAATATAAATCAGTTTCATCTAAAGTTAGTTCTCATAGTTCGTAGAAGACTTAGTCTGCATATTCTCTGCCAATTTTGAATATTTCGGTATATAATTACTAACTGCTAATCTTGCACTGGATTCTAAGTGGTCTGTGAGACAGAAACAAAATGTCTTAATTATTACACCATCGAAAATGCAGATTCACAGAGGTAGGTAGGAGCCAAAGAACGATATTAAATGAAATGAAACATTTTTTAAATTAGGATACTTTACTTCATCCATTAGATTACAAAAGTTATTCTTAGGATATGTGTTGTTAAAATTATGTCATTTTGAAGGAGAAAAACTCTGTTTTCCTCAAAAGATAAAAAGAATATACAATTTATATTTTTAATTATTTCTTCCACATCAACATTGCCAAATGGGTAACATACGAATGCAACAACTAGTTCTAGTCTAGTAAATTCTTGAAAACGTCTCTCAAATTTGAGTGAAGTTTTATTATTTCATCATAATATTTCTCTTTGCTTAATGTACCTCTTTTTAAACAACTCCTCTGAAATATTTTTCAAATTTTATAGTTCATTTTTCATCAACAGGGAAGATATTAGCTTTAACTTGTTTTTGAAAGTATTAACAAATCCAGTCAGTTCTACAATTAAAATCGCTGGAACAACCTTGTATTTGGTGTACATTTATCAAAACACTGAATCGATTTCGAGGGCAGTTACAGGTCCCTCCTCATCAGGAGAACAAAATTTCTAGAAAGGGAAAGAAACCTCAGTAACGGCTTTTTATACCCTTGGGTAGTACAATGTGCGAAGAGGCAACGCCATCTATTGGCAAAAATAATAACTAAGAATTATGTCAATAGAATTTTAAAAGTGTTAGGAAGGACTGGATTGGACTTAAAGCATTCCCTAAACATGCTAAATCTTTGTGAATACGAAAAGCCTCAAGAAAATCCAATTCAACAACGGAAGAAGCCTTCTGGATAATTTTTGCAGATCCAAAGTAAAATTATGATTAAATTTCCAACTAGCGCTACTGAAGACTTGTTAATTCCGCCCTTTCAGACATAAGATTCATGTTCCTTGATACGAAACTTTAACGCTCTTTTTGTTTGGCCAATATATCTCAAGCCACACTGACACGATATACTATAAATTCCCCAAGAATTAAAGTCAGAAACGCAATCTTTTAGAGTCAAACCATGAATTTTATTGATAGGGGAGAAACTGAGTTGAAAATTGAATTTCTGGAGAATCCGTGCAACTTTATAACTAACAGAAGGATAAAATGGAAGCACAACAAGGTCATTAATATTATTTCTAACAGTGGAATGTCTTCTTTGATGGGAATCTGAAAATTTTTTAACGGCTTTATCAATGATCACGAGAGAAAATCCTCGGTCAATAGCAACTGCTCTCAAAATAATTAAGTTCATTGGTAAGCAAAGATTCTAAGAAACAAACTTTGAGCGCGCGAAATACATAATAGTGAAAAGAAGCCATTTTTTGCTTAACAGGGTGGCATGACTTAGCATGGGGTGGTAAACAAACTGCAAAGGGTTTACGGTACACAGTAGTGCTAAAATCAATTTCCTTGCGGATTATAAGAATATCAAGGAAGGGGAGGGAATTCTTGGATTCAGTTTTAAGTGTGAATTGGATGGCTGGGTCAATTGGATTTATAATAGATAAAATCTCGAATAAATCTTCTTTATTAGCATCAAAAAGTGCGAAAGTGTCATCTACATGATGAATCCAGAGACGAAAAGACAGTTTATTAAATAATTTTACCTCAAAATAGCGCATATAAATGTTAGCAAGTACAGGACTGAGGGGATTACCCATTGCTAATCCTTCAATTTGACGATAATATTCATTTTGGAAAACAAAGTGGGTTTGACTCGGACAGACTTTAGTAAGCGAAACCAACTCAACTTCAGTATGTGTGAAATGGAATTCCTGAAGCCTAGTTTCAAGATATTTTAGTCCACCTTTGACTGGAACATTAGTAAACAGTGATTTGACATCAAATGAAACCATAATGGAATGCAGTGGAGAACTATCTTTAAGTTTATCAATGACTTCAGAAGAATTTTTTATTGGTATACGAAAACTCACGTGAAAAGATACAACTGTTGCGGCCTTAGAGATGGTACTGGGTTTAATAAAACGTGATTGTTGACCAATTAATTGCAATTTAAATTCTTTTATCTTTTGTTTACACAATTCGCTTTTTAATGGAAAATCTGTATCAAAACCACCATGCATGCTTTTGAAATACCTTTCAGCGTTTCCTTTTTTTGGAAGTGCCACATTTGCATGGCATACATATCAGACTCATTTTGCATTCACCATTGAAAAGAAAAATTGTTCTTCCCATTCAGTATTAAAGTAGTGTTTTTCTTTTCTTAACACTTCTTTTCAACATTGTACCCCTCTTTGAAAATATGACAGATTAGTATTTTTAGTACAAAACACAAGTAACACAAAATTGTCAAGTTGAATGGTTGAAGAACCAATTCCTTGGAATGAAGGTACATGAGCTTCCAATGAAGATACATGTGTCATTTATACATTCATCAAATCATTTGCTTAAGTAAATATGATCACATTGATTGTGAAATTCTGATTCTCCAGTCTAGCTGGCGTTGGTGTTCCGTAAATAGCTTTCTTTTAGTATGTAGGTCTTAGGTCATAGAAAAAGCGATCACCCCAAAATATCTTCGTCCACCAGTCGATTGCGATCAACTGCTCAAGACAGACATCTACCCAGACATTTGGACAATTCCACACCGCCTACATTATGGCAACTGTTGAAACTCTCGCCGTTAAAACTGTTACCAAACACCACTTGATTGGCGCATGCGCGCAGCCAAAATGAAACAGAACTATAATTGAAATTTAGAACTCATAATGGATGTTTCAGTTAAAGATGTAATCAGCATCTTCTCTGTGTTGTGTATGTAATTAGTTAGTAATGTAAATTAAACGTATGTTATTATTTTAGAAGCCTCTCTTTTTGGAGATGAGTAGTGCCTTTGACGTGTTCAATTAATAAAAATATTTCCAGACATACCTTTGGAGAAGAACAAGAAAGAAGATCGTCAGAAAAGGTAAGCCTTCTTTACCTTTATTCTAAGAATGATTATCTTGTTAATCATAACAATATCTTTTTAGCATCCCGTGCCACGAAGAAAGCGAATAATTGAAGATTGATTGATGTTGTTGATATTATGTATTTTCAATTTGAAAGGCACTTAGTGAATTCTTAAGACTTTATATATTATACATTTGATTCAGTAAACATGTCGCTAGAAGATATTACTAAAGAAAAAGAGAGGTGGTTTGAGAACGTCCATTACCAGAATTCTTAAGAAAATAGAATTAGAACTAGATAAGTCTTCTGTTGATATAAATTTGCTAGAAGAAGACTTAGAACTGTTGAATGATAAGTTTGAATCTCTTAAGATAGCTGATTCTGAGATCGAAAATGTTTTAAAACCAGAAGAATTAGATAAAGAGATTCAAACTACAGAAGATTATCGGGAAAGAATTCTGTTGTGGAAATTTAGAGTGAAAAAAAGGATTCAGTTGTCAAACCAAAACTCTACTGTTAATGATACAAATTTATCTAATTCTCAATTACCTTCTCAAACACAAGAAAGTAACAGATGAGAACGTATTAAATTGCCGAAAATATCGATTCCGAAATTTTATGGTGATGTCAGCCAATGGCTTTCATTTTGGAACTGTTTTGAACTGGCTATTCACAAAAACGAATCCTTAGAACAAGTAGACAAGTTTATTTATTTGCGTGCACAGTTAGGAGGAACTGCATTAGATACAATAGAAAGATTCCCACTTTCTTCCGAAAATTATGATTCAGCTATTGATTTACTACAAGCTAGATTCGGAAGTAAAGATGTGTTAATTAATACAAACTTAGTTAATTTACTGAAAATCAATCCATTGAGAAATTCTAACAATATTAAAGCATTTAGAAAACTATTCGACCACCGTGAGACTCACATACACAGTTTAGAAGCATTAAATGTTGCATCTGACACATATGTAAGTATTCTATGTCCAATCTTTCTCAAGTCCCTTCCTTCTGATTTAATTCTTGAATATAATAAACAAGAAAGGAAAAGTTTAAAATATGATTTACACAATCTAATGGGATTTATTTCTCAGGAATTAATTCCACGGGAAAAAACAGCTTTGCAATCGAAACAAGCAGTGTCAATATTTTGTTCCCCCCGACAATCAAAACATGAAAGCCAGCTGTCAACTTGGCATGATAAACGTGTACTGGATGTAGCATCTGCCTTGCAGTTACTATCTGAGGATGAGAATCGAAATCATAAACATTTGAACTACATATTTTGTGATTCAGATTCAATCAAGTTCATCATCACGTTCAGAATGTCCAAATGCAATTTGTTTAACATTATAGGATAGAAAGGAAAAATTAATAAAGAACGGAGGTTGTTTTAAATGCTTGAAACCGAAACATATTTCTCATTTATGCAAAGCCAAAGTTAAATGTTCCATATGCGGTAAAGGTCATTTTTCAATAATGTGTTATACTGTTAAGGGCGATTCTCATGGAAATAATTCTACGGATGTTAATGGGGATGAAAATGATAAAAAGGACTGTGTGCTGACGAATAAATCGTGCATGCAGTTAGTTAATTTGCAAACTTTAGTAGTCAAATTTCACGGGGATGGAATCGAAAAATATGTGAAAATTTTAATAGATAGTGGTTCCCAGCGATCCTACATTTCGAAGTATGCAGTTAGTGTAATGAATTATAAAACTAGTGGCAAAGAATTAATAAATGGTTTGTTCGGAGAAATTGAAAAGAAAGAAACGCATAGTAAATATTTAATTCGATTGAGTAGTCTTAAAGATGATTATTACTGTAACTTTCAAGCTCTGGATGAGGATAAAATATCTACTGACATTCCTCAAATTGATAGATATACATATCTTATGGAACTGCAAAAACATGGAATTTATTTAACTGACATGCAAAATAAATCTGTGGATTTGATGTATGAAAAATCGCCTTTAGAAGTTCATGTTCTTATAGTCACAGACGTAGCGGGAAAACTTCTAACAGGAAAGGTTAGACAACTAACATGTGGGTTATCATGTGTACACACCAGATTAGGCTGGACAATGATGGGAAAACCTGAAAAGCATCAATTCTCTAAAAGTACGAAAACTGTATTGTCACTTCATGTTGATTATGCTAAAATTTCGGATTTATGGTGTCTTGACTCATTAGGAATAAAGGATCCTGCCACAACCCATACAAAATGATATAAAGGAAATGGATGAAATCGCTAGATTATTTTCGTCAGTCATTAAGAAGAGATAATGAAGGTAGATATCAGGTGTTTCTTCCTTGGTTAGAAGGACATGTGGTTTTATCTGATAACAGATTAATAGCAGAGAAAAGGTCAAAATCCTACATAAAAAGTCTTCAGTCAAAATGCTGTCTGAAAAATTATGAAAATATATTTAACAACTGGGCTGAAGAAGGTATTATAGAATCTGCTGAAGATGAGAAAACCGAAAATTGTCATTACCTACCACATAGGGATGTAATTAAAGAAAATTCAACCACAAAGATGCAACCCGTATTTGATGCCTCAGCGAAGGAAACGAATGGTATGTCCTTAAATGACTGTTTAGAAAAGGGCCCAAATTATTTGGAACTAATATCGAGTATTTTAAAGATTTCACCTAGATAAATATGGGGTTATCTCAAATATGCATAAGGTGGTTTTTGCAAATAGGTGTCTGTCCTTGAGATAGAGACTTTCTTAGATTTCTGCGGTGGGAAGAAGGAGATTCTGAAAAATTGAAAATATATCGACATAAGCGCATTGTGTTTGGCGTTGATGCCAGTCCTTGTTTTCTAGCCGCAACACTGAATTATTATCTCGAGAATGTTCCGGAACACCAACAAGAGGTAGCTAAGAAATTAAGTGAATCAATGTATGTTGGCAACTGTGTGACCAGCGTTGACACTTTCATTGACGTATCAAAAGAGATTATGTCAACTGCTAAATTTGATTTAAGGGGTTGGTGTTACAATGAACCTAGCAGTTAAACTTTGAACGGAAATCCTTACAGTGAAGACTCCGATAAAACAGTATCAGCTCTGGGGTTGAAATGGAATTTATAAGATGACACGTTGTCAGGTGACTTTAAAGACAGTTCTCTAAAACAGCCTGTCAGCAAAAGGAATATAAAGTCAACAGCACACAAGATTTTTGACCCGATTGGGTTTACAACTCCTGTTACTGCGATTCCAAAGTTAATGCTTCAAGAATGCTGGAAACAAAAGATTTCATGGTATAACAATTTACCTAAAAGCATTTCAGACAAATAAATTACATAATTTGGAAAAAGTAGCTATACCCAGAAGAACTTTTACTGATTTCGAAAGAATCTCAGATTTATCTCTACACGCGTTTTGTGACGCGAGTGAATCTGCTTATGCCACATGCATATTTACGCGAAGCTGTAAAGAAAATTCCGTTACATGTCAGCTCAATCCAGAGTGGCAGCTATCAACCCGATCTCCATACCACGACTAGAACTCTTAGCTTGTACGATTGGCGCTAGACTGGCACATTGTGTTAAGGAAGATTTGGGGCTGGAGACAGTGCCTATTTATTTTTGGAGCGATTCCGTGGAAGCATTATTTTGGATCCAAAAAGAATGAAAACTGGGCCATTTTCGTCTACAACAGAGTGAAGGAAATCCGTACTCTAAGTGATCCAAACTACTGGAATTATGTTCCTGGAACGCAAGATCCAGCGGACCTTGCTTCCCAAAGATGCAATCCTGAAACCTTTGTTAAATCGAAATGGTGGAAAGGTCCCCACTGGTTGGAAAATTATCCAGAAAATTGACCTACCTCTGATATTATACCGAACTTTGATATTATAAATGCTGAAAGAAAGAAGACAACAATTTCTACAGTTGATTCAGAAGTTATGACGAAAGTTAATTTTGATAAGATTTCTTCGTACAATACCATTTTAAAGATGATATCTTGAATTTTCCGTTTTGTTAAAAATGTCAGACTAAGTTCTAAATGAAGGAACTTTTGGAAAAATTACAGCGGATAAATTTAAAGAAGCCGAATTAATTCTTCTGAGATTAGTGCAGAGTGAATCATTTTCTGGATTAGATGACAAAAGATTACTTGTACTTCAACCAATGATTGATTCTAACGGAATCCTTCAGGTTAAAACCAGAATTCTGAGAAGAGATGATACAGAAAATTTTCGATTTCCTGTTATTCTTCCATCTGATCATCCTATTGTAGTGAAATTAATCAGAGCTAAACATGAAATGACCAATCGCGCGGAGTACAATTTTTGATGTCCGCTTTACGAGAAGAATATTGGATTTTGAGAACATGAAAGACTGTCAAGAAAGTCATAAGAAGCTGTGCTGTATGTCAAAGGTTCGATGCTACTTCTTCGAAAACACCCATTGCTCCTCTCCCAGAAGACCGAGTAAGAGAAGCAGCAGTGTTTGAGATTGTAGGTGTTGACTTGACTGGACGATTAATACTGAAGGGAAATCAAAAATTGTGGATAGTAATTTTTACCTGTGCTGTTTTCCGCACAGTACATTTGGAATTGATTTTCTCCCTATCGACTGAAAGTTTTCTTCAAGCGCTGAGACGTTTCATTGCTAGACGTGGAAGACACCGCATCATCTATTCCGACAATAAAACAAATTCCAAAAGTAGTGACAGATTATTCGAAAGCTTAAATTGGGATAAAATCTTAGATCATGCTAGTTTCCACAGAATCACATGGAAATTTCTTCCGTCATCAGCTCCCTGGTGGGGAGGATGGTGGGAGCATTTAATAGGAGTCCTGAAAAGAATCCTTTGTAAAGTTTTAAGACACTCTCAATCATGAAGAAATGATAACAATTTTGTGCAACTGTGAAGCAATAATGAATAGTCGTCCATTGACGTGTCTCGGAAGATGTCGAAGATTTATCTCCGATCACACCTTCCATGTTTCTGCATGAAATTCGACAAATTGGAGTTCCTGATTTCGGTAACATAGATGCAAAATCTTTGAACAAAAGGCTTATTTACCGACAAAAACTTTTACAGGATCTACGTAAAATATTTCGAATCGAATATCTCAGACAGCTACGGGAAAATTATGAACATGTAAAAACCTCACAACCTTTAAAATAGGAAATATAGTTTTAGTGTCTGATGATAATAAGTAATGAACAGATTGGTTATTGGTGAAAGTAACCGAGATTCTCAAGTCTCGGAATGGACATGTGCATTTAGTTAAGGTCAAGACTAAGCTTGGAGAAGTTTTGTGACCAATCAAGCGTTTGCATCCTTTGGAGATAATATCCTCAGATGAACAGTCCAAGTTTAGAAACAAGGCAAGCAGCTCTTCTGATAAGACGGAGACTTATTCCAATCCTGATATTTGTAATGATTCACCTCAAGACCTTGAAAGCGAAAAGATTCCATTGATAACTACAAGAAGCGATCGAAAGGTAGAGCCTGTCCAAAGTTTTCAGTTTTTAAATTTGACTTGTCAGTAAATTTAAAGGTGGGAGTGTGTTGAAACTCTCGCGTTAAAACTGTTACCAAACACCACGTGATTTGCGCATGCGCGCAGCCAAAATGAAACAGAACTATAACTGAACTTTAGAACTCGTAATGGAAGTTTCAGTTAAAGATGTAACCAGTAGCTTCTCTCTGTGTCGTATATGTAATTAGTTAGTAATGTAAATTAAACATATGTTATTATCTTATAAGCCTCTCTTTTTTGAGATGAGTAGTGCCTTTGATGTGTGCAATTAATAAAAATATTCCCGGATATACCTTTGGAGAAGAACGAGAAAGAAGATCGTCAGAAAAGGTAAGCCTTCTTTACCTTTATTCTAAGAATGATTATCTTGTTAATCATAACAGCAACAGTTCCAAAAGGATCCATTCCTGTTTCAACATGATCATGCTCCTACTGATACTATACAGCTTGTGCAGAGATGGTTTGCAGATATTAAGGTTCAGGAATTGGATTGACTTGTTCAAAGTCCAAACCTGAATTCCATAGAACATATATGGGAATGGGCTACATCCCCAAGTGGTCTTCGGCATGAATGATGTGCAAGTCGTGCTGAAACATTTTAAAATCTAGTAGAGAGCATTTCCCAGAAACTACCAGATGTTATTGCAGCTAAAGGTGCCCCAGCCTTATAGTAATTTTTCTCTTATCTGTAGCATAACAAAACAAACAGGTGTCTAGATGCTTTTGATCATATAGTAGATTTCTAATTACAAACATGTTTTAAATGATGAAAGGATTCCTGTTTTGGTATTTTAAAATTTTTCATTTTGTACAAAATTCAAAATTTAACTTTTTATATGTTCCTCAAATTCCCATATTTATGAGAGGAAATTTTTGTGCTCAATATAAAAAAAAAAGTTTAACTCCCATATAATAAAAATTGACTGAGATCAGTATAAAAGTTGTGGGTTCTATTTAGGGGTCATAAACAAAATGGAGAGCGAAATGTGAAGAAATCTGATCAAAATGATTATCTGCTTAATGTTATCTACTTATTTTGCTTATCTGATAAGCCAGTCTGTGTACATTTTATCAACCTGTCCTGGAACTGCTTGTCGATACACATGTGGAAAGATTGAAGGGTTGACGTAATCTTGTCCAGAATAATAACCAAGAGTGTTTTCTTTCTTATAAGCATTATTTTTACTACCTCTGATGTACGACTTACAAAAGAATCAAATACAATGAAGTTAACACGTCCCAACAAAGTGTTCATCTTCAGAAAACCATTTTCATTAGCAAGTGTAATGACACTTTTTGGAAATTTATTCAACTGCATCAGTGGCTTGCATTTGAACTCAATAAATGGAGGAAATTTAGGTCCATCTATAGTACAGATCCTACAACAGTAGCATGCCACTTTTTACTTTCTGGCGATATGATTTTTATGCAACCCTTTTTTTCCTTTTCTCTTACTGTATAATGCGCTGGCATGTCAAAATATTCTAGTATTTGATTAGCATTGCGTGTCTAATATTCTTTTCAGTGCACATCTTTATTATGAAGTGCAGAAATCTGATTAGCCCTCTTCAGAATTTTCTGACAATTGTGCAATTTGCATACTGTCAATGAAGCAGAAACTCCCAACTATTTAAGCAGAATTGAATCAAATGCTGACATGTGTTGTAAGCATTTTTTATTATTATTATTTATTTATTTATTTTGGCTCTGGAGCAACTTCATAAGCTTGAAACTGAATAATTTTACTATCCAGTGATAGACATTTCTTACACTACTACATCATGAAATCATTTAAAACAAAATAACATGGTGGTAGCCATCTGCCAAATGTTTTCTTTTGCTGAAGCATGCAAATATTTGGTTTGCCTTTGCTACTATCTGACATTACTGTCATCAATTCCCTACCACTGCTGATTGGGCATCTCTAACAATCTAAATCACTTTTGTTTCAAAATTGGTAGCATTGCCTAATTATAAAACAACAGCTAAAATACCTATTTCATGACATGAACTCGGTAACTCAACTTCCACCTACCTGACAAAGCTCGTGAAAACTTATCTGAATGGCCTTTGATATTATTTTTATAGACTTCCAACTACATTGGCAAAGGGTGTCACTTATTTTACCTATTGTATCAATGATATCAATTTTAAGCTGAGAGACATCTTTTGAAACATGGCAAAGGTTACAAAAAGAATCAACTCACAAGTGGCAATTTGGAATATAATCTTTGACCTTCAATACAATACTGATTTTAACAAGCAAAAGCATTTAAAACATTTTATTTTAAAATCAGCATCAATCAAAAATTTGGCCATATTTACCCAGTTTAAGATAATAAAATCTAGGTAAATCAGTGCCATGTTTTATTGGAAAATTATGTTTAATACCACAACGGCTGCTATTTTAAATTAGACGAAAAATTTATATGAAAGGAATTATAATAAATTTAATTAACTTTAAAACTGAAATTAATCATGTTTAAGGTCACACTGGATTTTTATTAACATAGCTGACAAACAGAAGCAACTCTGTTCAAAATTCAATATGGTGTTCAAATTAGCCCTTTTCAGTAAACTGTATGGGGAATTTTTTCAGTATAAGATAAAACTATTGGTAGGTGTTCTTCAAGAAATTGCTTTAAAAGTCATCCAGAATCAAGATAACGTGAGGGAAAAAAAAATCAAAGCCAAACAATAAACATAGTCCAGTGCTGAAATGACACAAACAGAAGTCTTAACATCTTTATCAAGAATATCAATGAACCGGAGTTATAAGCTGCGAGTGAACTACTTTTATTCACTGTATACATTCTTTCTTAAATGAACAGAATTTTCAAATTCATATAAAATAATGAATAAATGATTAAGTAACCAAATTTTAAACTGTGCATCTGATACAGAAATAATTATATTTCTTTATTCTGATATAATGTAAATGTTAACATTACTCATGGCAGATTAGAAAAACTAATTTTTGTGATAAACAATTCTGCCTTACCTGTTTTGGTTCAGACAGTAAATGTTTAATAAAGCTTTTTAAGTAAACAACGATGCTTAAGAACACAGTAATGGGTAAGAAATTATGTAAATAATAATAATGTGATATATTTTATACCCACAAAAAGGAAAAGTAAATAAAAGAAAATTAACCAGATATAAAAAAGTCACCTCAGCTACTTTATCTGTTATAAGCATGTCTACTTCATATGTCACATCTGTAAAGAAATTTTTTAAAAAAGGAATAAATACAAATTAAGCACTACAACAGTTTGCCACAGTTAAAGAGAACAACAATGATATGCACAACAGTTTACAAAACTATGCAATAAATCAATATCATAATGCTTATGATGAAACACACATAAATGAACAGAAAAATAAAGAATCATAATACACACATATTTCTTGCATTTTCTATAACCTGCACAGATTAATATCAGCATTCAAGAAAACATATACTTCTGCACAGAGGCAGCTCAAGACACAGCGGGGACTGACTGGATCCATTTTGCAAGGCCCCAAGTTAAATAAAAAGGAAAAAATTTCAAACAATTCATTTTTTTTTACAAGATTATCAATATTTTTTATTATACTACAATTATAGTTTTCTAATTTTTTTTAATAACTACTACTCAAATATGACTTAAATCTAAATTATGACATTCTTGTGATTCAGTCAAAATTATACCCAAGTTATTTAATTTATCTTGGATCATTGTTGACCTCAAATAGTTTTAGATAAGTTTCAACCTTGAAAATGATCTCTCGCCTGATGTAACACTAACTGGTATCATTAGACACACTCGAAAAGTAATAAATAAATTCAGAAACCCTGTAGATTTTTTTTTTTTTTTTTTTTTTTAATTGTTTTTACAGAAAAATGTAAAGATTTTCAAAGGTGTTTTATAGTGCTCCAGAACTACTGGCTTTCGCCAACATATAACCATTTAAGTCTGATTGCTTGATGTACTGAACTGTATCTTCTTTTAAGTCAATGTGAAAGCTATTCAAAATCAGCACTAGTATCTACTCACAAGTAACCAATTGGTAAAAGCCCTTAACAATGGTAGTTCAGCATGGGTTCAAATCTAGGTGAATGGGGCTACCTACCTGCATGCAATATTTTATGCTTTTTTTCAAGTGCAATGTGACTACAAGCCAGTTTTTCTTAAAAAGTGTAGGTTTGAAATAAGCATACAAATTGTTTTCTCTAAGAATTGCCTACTTCTAATTTAAAAAAAACACACATTATCGTAATGTTGAAGTTATATATGTTATAAAAGAAAAGGAAATCAAGGTACTGTAATTTTTATTTTATATTTTTTGTTTGGCAACATCTAAGAAAGTACTTAAACTTCCACTTTAAGAAGCTCAGTTGAGCATGTTGTTGTTGACTTAGATGTATATAACTTTGCATTAAAAGCATGGCTTAGAAAATGTTTACTAAGTTTCTTCAGTTTTAGCATATATGATTTAAAAATACAATAGGTTATGGGTTTCATGCACGCTACATGCGCAAAAATGATAGTAGAGTTTTATTTTTAATGCAGAAGTTTTTATAATGTTAAGAGAATAGCGTTAACCCTAACCACGCGATCGGCAAGAACGGCAAAGTTTTTTCTCCTCATTATTCAAGTCCTGAAATCATATTTTGTTTAAAGAAAGCCCTAGAGGGAAGTATTTGATTGAAGTGGACTAAATATTCAAGTGTTTATCGTTGAAAGTGAAGTACGTTACAGAAACGCTAAGAGTAAATAATGGAGGTAGGAAAGTTGCAGTTGAAGCCATTAAGTGGAGAATCGGATTGGCCGATGTGGAAGTATAGAATCAAGTTCGCTTTAAACTACTATAACGACTCCTTGGAAGTTGTTGAAGGAAAAATAGTTAAACCAGATAAGCCACCTGAAGGAGCTGTTGAAGCAACTTTAAAGAAATACTCAGATGATCTTTCACGATATAAAAAGGCCAACACTTGTGCCATGATGGTACTGACAAATTCTATGACAGAAGAAACCATGCAGAAAATTATGAGGTTTGATACTGCTAGAGAGGTATGGCTAGAACTTCATAAACTTTTTGAAGCAACATCTGACAATCAGTTATATAATATTTGTCTACAATTTTTCCAGTGTAAGTGGACAATGAATGATAGTATGGCTGCCCATTTATCAAAGCTTAAGAATCTCTGGAATGAATTAAATATAGGTCTTCAAAGAAAGCAAGAAAACCAACTGCCTCAGATGTTATTAATTTGCAAAATTTTAGACACACTACCTCAAGAGTACCGTTCTTTTAAGTCAAGTTGGCTGCTGCTTAATGAAGAGAAAAGAACAATTGATGAGTTAACTACTCAATTATGCTCTCAAGAAAGAGAATATAAAGAAGAAAAATCTAAAGGTGATGTCCAAAATCAAGATGCATTAGAAGCTAAAGCAAGCAAAATAAAAAGAAATTTCAAAGGTAAAAAGCAGATAGGAAAATGCAACTATTGCCACCAGAGTGGACATTGGATTAAATTTTGTCGAAAATGGATAGAAGATGGAAGACCACCGAAGCCCAGTCAAAATGATAAAGTCTCAAGAAAAGACGGTGTTATAGCCAATATGTCCCTATTGGCTCTAGACGAAGAAGCTTTTTCATCTGAAAAGAATTGCTATGACTGGTTTGTGGATAATGGTGCTTCAAAGCACATTACCAATAATAGTGATTACTTCACAGAATTTGAAAAATTTGAAACACCACATGGAATTACTGCTGCAAATGGCAAAATACTACCAGCTGTAGGCAAAGGAACTTTGAAGATTATGACAATAGTAAAAGGAGAAAAACAATTCAAAGAACTTAAAGAAGTTTGGTTTGTTCCAGGTATTAGTAAGAACTTATTCTCCGTACTGGCTTCCCAAGATAAAAACAAAAATAGTAGATTTGAATCAACTGCAGAAGAATGTTGGTTGAAAATCAACAATGAAGTTGTACTCTATGGTACAAGAAGCATAAGTGGTGGTCTGTATAAAATTCATATGGAAGTACTTGTTCCGAATAACCCAGTAGAAGTCAACATAGCTGTCACAAGTGATTCAATTCTGCAGTTATACCATGAGCGCTGGGGTCACCAGGACAAACGTCATATTAAGAATGTCCTTGAAGAACAGATGGGTATCAGGGTTAAACTAGACAGTCAACTCTGTGAACCCTGTATATATGGGAAATCACATCGTCTAAAATTTGGCAATAGAGAGAAGAAAACAAAGCCTGGAGAACTTATCTCGGCAGATGTTTGTGGACCGTTTGACGAATCCTTCAAAAGGTATCGTTATTTTGTAGTCTTCAAGGATCATTTCACCAAATTTAGATATGTGTTTTTCCTTCGCCATAAATCAGAAGTTGCAGAAGCAGTTAAAAATATGCTAGCACATGCGAAAAACTTAGGACATGCCATTAAAGAGCTGTTAAGCGACAATGGTGGCGAGTTTGATAATGAAGATGTTAGGACTATTCTAAGACAAAATGGAGTTCTTCAAAGATTAACTGCCCCCTATACCCCACAGCAAAACGGTGGGAGTGAGCGAGAAAACAGAACCTTAGTAGAAATGGCAAGAACTTTGAAGAATTCTAATTCTGAAGTTAATTTTCCCTCATCATTATGGGCTGAATTTATTAGTACATCTGTCTATATTTTAAACAGAACAGGGAAAAGTTCATTATCAAATGTAAGTCCTTACGAATCTTGGATGGGACAAAAACCAAGAATAAGACATATGCGTATAGTTGGATCCACCTGTTTTGCTCACATACCAGATCAGAGACGTAGAAAAATGGATAAGAAAGCCATAAAGGGCTACCTACTAGGATATGATGGAAATGAACGATATCGCATCTGGATAAAAGAAACCAATACTGTTATCTGCTCACGAGATGTAGTATTTCAAGAAAAACCTCTGAAAAATTGCAAAGATCCAGTAGCAATACCTTTGCCTGAACCTAAAATACAGTTACCTGAAGCTGAAAACGAGGGGAAGCAAGATCAAGAAGATTCAGAAGATCAAACAAATTCTGAAAGTGAAAATGAAGATGAAAAAGAATCACTTGCTATGAACTTAAGAAAGCGCAGTGCAATAAAAAGGCCTAAACGTTTTGAAGATTATGTGATGACATCTGAAGTTTTTATGTGTGATGTGTATGAACCACAGTCATACAAAGAAGCCATTAATTGTAAAGAACAGGATTTCTGGAAAAAGGCCATGGATTCTGAAATTAGCTCCTTAAAGGAAAATGACACCTGGACACTAGAAACTCTTCCAAATGAAGCAAAAGCTCTTCCTTGCAAATGGGTCTTTCGAATCAAGAAAAATCCAGATTACACCGTGGATAAGTACAAAGCTAGACTTGTGATTAAAGGCTTCAATCAGAGACAAGGTATTGATTATGATCAGACCTTCAGTCCAGTCACAAAGCTAGGAACTGTGCGTTCACTCATAAGCATTGCAGCTAGTGAGAATATGCATCTTATGCAATTTGATGTTTCGACTGCCTTCTTGTACGGTGATCTAGAGGAAACAATCTATATGAATCAGCCCGAAGGATATAATGATGGTACCAATAAAGTATGCAGACTCAAGAAAAGCTTGTATGGGCTAAAACAAGCTCCTCGATGCTGGCATAAATGTTTCGGAAAATTTCTGACGGACCTTGGGTTTAAGGTCAGTGAAGCAGACCCATGTCTATTCATTCGAGAAGAAAACGATAAGAAGCTACTCATAGCACTCTACGTGGATGATGGACTGATCGCTGCTACTGATGAAGAAGATTCCAGAAATTTTATAGACCAGTTGAAGTTAAAGTTTAAAATCACCAGCAAGCCAGCTTCATATTTCTTAGGATTAGAAATACAACGTCTTGAAGATGGAAGTATTAAGATAGGGCAAGAAGCATATGCCACAAAGATCCTTCAGCGGTTTGGCATGAGTGACTGCAGACCAGTTCATACACCCATTTTGAAAGATAAAGTAGTTTACACAGAAGAAGTTAATGAAACGTATATCCCTTACCGTGAAGCTGTGGGAGCATTGATGTATTTGATGATGGGGACAAGACCTGACTTGGCATACTCTATTAGTGTTTTGTCACGTAAATTAGAAAATCCCTCTAAAGAAGACTGGATCAAGGTTAAGCGTGTATTTAGATACATTGCAAACTCCAAGCAAAAATGCATTGTTTATAAATCAGGCTATAAACCAGGAATTTTAGAATGTTTCAGTGATGCTGACTTTGGTGGATGTATTCAAACAGGCAGATCAACCAGTGGAGTAATATGTTTGTATGCAGGTGGAACAATATCTTGGTTGAGCCAACGCCAAGCCATGGTTGCAACATCAACTACAGAAGCTGAGATAGTTGCAGCAAATGAAGCTGCAAAAGAGGTCATTTGGCTGAGCAGACTGATTACTGGTGTTTCTTCCTTGAAACAAGTGCCAACCATCTATGTAGACAATAGTGCTGCAGTCAGACTAGCTCAGAACCCCGAGTTTCATCGCAGGACCAAGCACATAAGTCTGAAACATTTTTTCATACGTGAAAAAGTTCTGGAAGGAAAAATCAATGTGCAGCAGATTTCAACAGAAGTGCAAGTTGCAGTTTTGTTGACCAAGCCCTTGCACAAACCAAGACTCTTGATGCTATGTGAAAACATTAGACTAGTATAAACTATACGATTAATTTAGAACTCTAATTTAAAAGTGTGATTTTTTTTCTTTTTAACAAGGGGAAGTGTTGAAGTTATATATGTTATAAAAGAAAAGGAAATCAAGGTACTGTAATTTTTATTTTATATTTTTTGTTTGGCAACATCTAAGAAAGTACTTAAACTTCCACTTTATGAAGCTCAGTTGAGCATGTTGTTGTTGACTTAGATGTATATAACTTTGCATTAAAAGCATGGCTTAGAAAATGTTTACTAAGTTTCTTCAGTTTTAGCATATATGATTTTAAAATACAATAATATACAAAAAGAAAACTTTATTAAATAAGATCAGCCACAAGTCTTACCACATTCTACGAAGCCATAACATACTCGTTCAAGATGCCAGATCATTCTTTAAATCCTTTTTACAAAATAAGAAACTATCAAAGTTGCCAAAAATTTGAACTTAAAATTATATTTATAAACAAATACTATCAATTCCCCCTTATTTGTGTTTAAAGATATAATTTTAATCAGTCATGTCCATACTTTAATAATCCATCCTTCAATTTCATCCTAGGTAGATATTTTGTTAAAATATCTGCTTCCTGTTTTTGTGAACAAACAAACTGAGGAATGATTTGATTCATTTCATATTCAACTTTTACAAAGAAATATTTTTGGCTAATGTGCCTCAAACTACTACTTTGTTTTGGTTTTTTTATCCAATCTATTAATGTTTGACAGTCTGTTCTAATTTCTATTGGTTTTTCAATTAGATCATCTTGTCCCAGTTCTTCAAGTAAAAAGATGTACCATTTAATTTCGCATGCACTTTCACAGAATCCCAAAAGTTCAGCTTCCATTGTAGATAGAGCAACTATTCTTTGTTTATTGCACTTCCAATTTAAGAAATTTTTACCTAATTTAATGAAATAACCTCCAAATGATTTTCCATCTTCAGTGGTACACCAACTTGTACCTAAAGTAGCATTCAATTTCCCTTTGTCTGACGTATATATTAAACATGCATTTTGTGTTCCTTTAATGTATCTAAATATCCTCTTCACAACTTTCCAGTGTTTCTCTCTGGGATCTTGACTGTATCTTGAGAAATTACTTACGGCAAAAGCTAAGTCTGGCCTTGTGCCTGTTGCTAAGTACATTAATGACCCTAACACTCCTTGATATTTTCTCATCCCCTTTTTAAAAAATCTTTTATTTTCATCATCCATTTCTGCAATTATTATTCTATTTATACTTTCTATGGCCAGTCTGTGTCTGACACAGGTGGCGAAGATATTATGTCATCAAGATTTTCATCCAATATTCCTGGAGTCTTGGCTGGTTTACATTCATTCATTTTAAAGTTTTAAGATTTTAGTTATATAATCTTCTTGACTGAGTATAAGTTTTCCAGATTCTTGCTGGATGTTATCCTATGTGTCACACATTAGCCCATTTCAAACATATAATAATTTTTTTACTTAATTTTAAAAATTTATTTAAAATTTTTAATTATAGACTTAATTAAATAAATTACACTTCTAATCAGAATAAAACGATTTTTATTTTTATAGAATAAAATATGCTCTTTTTCGAACTTATCGCTTCTATTTCCAGATAACTTTTAATTAGAATGAAAAATTTTTTAATTATCTACTTAATATTTAAAATATCAGAGTCTAGCCATAACAAACAGGAATTAATTTCTAAATAAATTAATTGTACTTCTAATATGAATATATATATTCTAATTTATGTAAGTCATTTGTTTAATCTAACCAAATGCCTTTTTTCTGATTATGTCCATGTATAAATAGAATTAGGTTTATTTAGAATATGAAAAGCATTCCTGGGCTATTTGCTTAAGAAGAGGGAAGCCGGTTAGCCAAGGATTGACTCCAAGACTCATCACCTTCTCAACGCAAAAGCTACACTTTACCTTACGTGATTTTCACCCAGCAGACTTTTTCCCTCGATATTGGACTGAAGAGAGAATTTTTGGAAAGCACCTTTTGATGCCATTTCCCTCTTGGCGTCAAAAAATTCTTCCAAGGATATGTCAATTTTTCGCAATTCAAGATGGTGGAAAAAATTGCGCCAAGTGCAACTTATCTGAGATTTCCCAAATCTATAAATATAAATCTTATTCAAAGATTTGAAGATATAAATTCAATTAACTTTAATTCATTTCTCGTGAAAAAATAAAGAAACTTTTGCTCATGCTTTGGCTAATGGTTTAAATTTTTTACTGATATACCCAACTTCTGTAATTGAAAATTTGAAAATGTTTTCACTAATGGTTTAGATTTTTTACTGATATACCCAACTTTTAATACACAAAATCCTCTATATAAAGAAGCCAGTGAAATATGCTTGATATAGAAAAATAGCAGAATAATATTTGTTTAATACACTCACGTTTGTGAAAATTGCAACACCATGAAGGACTTACGCGAGTGAGCTGAAATTTTCAGGAAATGCAAAGTAGCGCATGATATGCAAATGATTAGAATTGCAAATCCGTAGCGCATGCGTATGCTGAGCAGCGCCCTCTGAACGGCTGATGGATCCGAATAAATAGACGGCTGTAGCGAGGCGTGTATGGTTATCGGTGGTTATCTGCTAGTGGTAAACGTTAACTCAATCTGTACTTATGCCTCGTCGACGAAAGAGAGCGAGATTTGAACAACTTACAGAGTTTGAACGAGGGAGAATCATCGGCCTTCGTGAAGCTGGATTGTCGTATCGTGCAGTAGCCTCTCGTGTGCAGCGTAACAGCAGCACAGTGATGCGCGTTTGGAAGCAGTGGACGGACGAGTGTCGGACAACTCGGAAATCCGGGAGTGGACCCCGAAATGTGACGTCAGCTCGCGATGATAGACACCTGGTCCGCATGGCGCGGACGGACCGTACAGCTTCCTCTAGACAATTGGCAGCACTGTGGTCAATAGCTACAGGTGTTTCATTGTGTGCTTCATCAATTCGTAGACGTCTGCTGCAGTGTGGACTGCGCGCACGGACTCCTTTATACAGGATCCCCCTAACGCACGACCATCGCCGCCTGCGGCTACAATGGGCCAATCAGCATAGAGACTGGCGTGCTGATTGGCAGCATGTCGTGTTTTCTGACGAATCCCGCTTTAATTTGTGGTACCATGATGGCCGCATTCGTGTCAGACGCTATGCCGGTGAACGCCACCTTCCGGAGTGCATTATCGAACGCCACAGTGGACGAACACCCGGAGTTATGGTCTGGGGCGCCATAGCATATCATAGACGATCTCAATTGCTACGAATTGTGGGCAATCTGAACAGCAACCGGTATATCCGTGAAGTTCTACAGCCCGAAGCTGTTCCCTTCCTTCAAAGCTTGCCAGGCGCTGTATTTCAACAGGACAATGCCCGCCCTCATACTGCTCGGATTGTTAAATCCTTCTTTGCAGCGCAGCAGGTACAGCTTCTTCCTTGGCCTGCGTGTTCCCCGGATATGTCGCCAATTGAACATGTGTGGGATGTCATTGGTCGGCGTCTTGCTCGTGATCCTCGTCCTGTTGCGTCTGCAGACGAACTTTGGGTACGCGTACAAACGATATGGAATGCTCTTCCTCAGTCAGACATTCAAACTTTGTTTGACTCCATGCCACGTCGTGTAGCAGCACTTATTGCGGCGCGTGGTGGCCACACAAAATACTGATTCTGATCTCTTGTTCTTGTTTGTTTGCTTTGAACATTTAATCATTTATTTGTACCACTACCACTCAACTGTGTATTAAATTGCATTCAATTATGACGATTCCTTCTTGGTGTTGCAATTTTCACAAACGTGAGTGTATTTTATACTAACTTACTAGCATTTCAAAGTCTGATTATCATTTTATTGCATTTTTAATAATTATATTTGAATATAAATTTGATTATGGGGGTTAAAAAACTGCTTTTATCATACAGGGTGTCCTTCAGCAGCCTAAGAGTAAAACTGTTGCAACTGATAGTTCGTCTTGGAGTCAAGCCCCAGTTAACAGGCTTCCCTCTCTTTAAGCAAGTAGCCTGGGAGTGCTTTTCATATTCTAATAATCCTATTTATACAAGGACATAATTAGAAAAAAGGCATTTGGTTAGATTAAACAAATGACTTCCATAAATTCAATATATATATAT
>KK119571.1:577545-587786 GCA_000611955.2 Stegodyphus mimosarum
GAATTTATGGAAGTCATATATATATTCAAATAGAAGTATAATTAATTTACTTAGAAATTAACTCCTATTTGTTATGACCAGACACCCATATATTTAAATATTAGGTACATAATCAAAAAAATTTTCATTCTAATTAGAAATTATCTGGAAATACGAGCGATAAGTTAGGAAAAAAGCATATTTAATTCTATAAAAATAAAATCATTTTACTCTGATTAGAAGTGTTATTAATTTATTTAAGTCTATAATTAAAAATTCCAAAAAATTATTTACAAAGTATTTACAATTAATACATAAAATTATTTACAATTTTAAGTTATTTACAAATTAATTATATGTAAATACACATGGGATAATGTGAGCCATAAGTACAGGAAAGGAGAATATTTTGTAATTTTCTTGTATAAAAATTAAATTATCCTATTCTAATTATAGGATAAACTAAATTTTAGAAAGTTATTAAACAGAGAATTCAAAATGTCTACTGACAAAGTCATGTGATCATCAGCACAAAGATTTACCTGCAAAGTGATAACATCCAACACAAAGTATCTACATATAGAAAGGATATATCCGTTTCCTTTTCCCTTTTCTTAGTTAACATCTGAGCTAGCAACCTAAACAGTCTTCCCACTGTTTGGCGCTTACTGCTAAAGTTGGCGAATGCGATTTCAGGAACTTCACTAAGAGCCAGCTATCTGAGTATCCTTCACGAAACACCCAGTTTACCACCAGCAGCCATTTTACGATGCAAAGCACACAGTACCTTACTTACTTCCTAACTGGCATCCAACACGCGAACGAGCCCTTACAAATCTTTTCCTATCAGTCAAATTCACTGCAATTACGCAACCAATCACATCATAATATTCCATAACACTCAACTACTCAGGTTACCATAAATGAAACAACAACTTGGTGATAAATGAAGCAACTTGACGATAATCCAAGGGGCACCCTTAAATATAGGCTAACCGCCATCATAAGTGTTCTGTTTGTTAAAAGGAAATGCATATGGTCGAACATCGGAGGATATTTTTTACTCTTATTTTTGTGAATTTACTGTGGCAATGGCAGTATACATATTCTAGTTCAGATAATTTTAGGTGGTTTTTGGATGCTGTTAAGGGATTTTGTTTGACTGAAGACATAGAAATTTCTAAATAAAGTAAGTGGAATTTCCCTTGTGTAGTGCTAAGATGAATTTCCTTTTTTATGTTATTTCATTCTTTGATTTAAAATGTAGTTTAATGAGATTATATACACTCTTAGACCAAAAAAAAAAAAAAAAAAAAAAGACGCACTGAGAAGAAATAAAGCAAATTGGACACAAATCGATATACATACAGGTTTCGACGAAAAATGCAAAATTTTACATTTTGGCTGCGAATGAATGAACGGTTGTCGCTACAGCACATCTGATCTGCGCAACTGGCAGGATATTTAAGAGGAGAAATTGCAATTCCAGGTCATAAATTCTTCACGAATTTCATTTCGTGTACTCTGTTAGACAGTAACTATACCTCGCATACAGGTGCGCGAACAATATGCACAGATGTCAAAATTTGAGAGAGGTCGTGTAGTTGGGCTCAGAAGCCGGTTGGCCTTATTGGCGAATAGCTCAACATTTGAGCAGGAGCGATGCCACCGTTAGACGATGTTGGCAGGAATGGATGAACCATGGCTGCACACAGCGTCAAGAAGGAAGCGGTAGGCCTAGAGAAACGACAGAACATGAAGACTGAGCAATCGTCAGAGCAGCACTCACAGCCCCAGATGCTTTATTATCATCGATTATAAGTGCAATTAGTGCTTCAGTGACAACAAGGACCATTCATAGACGGCTCACAGAAAGGGAGCTGAGGTCACAGCACCTCTTGCGCCGACTACCATTGACCTCTGTAAAACGTCAAGCCCGTTTGCAGTGGTGTCGGGTTCATTCGTACTGAAATGTCACTGACTGGAGTAGAATAGTCTTCAGTGATGAGTCCTGCTTGAACTGAGCCCCGATGACCAGCAACTGCGAGTCTGGAGATGTCCCGGACAGCAGTGTGATAACAACCTGACTGTCTTCCAGCAGACAGGCTGACAACCAGGAGTGATGGTCTGGGGTGCCATTTCATTTCATAATAGGACCCCTTTGGTTGTCATTTGTCGCAAATTTACAGGACAGCGATGCGTCGACGAAGTTCTAAGACCCACTGTGTTGCCCTTCGTGTCACGCCTCCACGATTTTCGTCCCATTCGGATAACTCCTTCTTGGTGTGTCGTTTTTTTTTTTTTGTCTAAGAGTGTATCTTTGTTTGGCTTTAGTGTAAAATTGGCGGCTCCTTTGACTTTTTAAGTGAAAATAGATCAATGTATACATGGATAAAGTCAAGGGAGTGTGCAATGCCAAGTTTCTGCAATTCTCTGATTTTTTTTTTCAAGTGAAAATAGGTCAATACATACATGGATACTGAGTTTGTGCAATTCTTTGACTTGTTATCTTGGCTTTGTGCAGCAGTGATTTTTTGTGCAAAAATCGCCACTGCATAAAGCCAAAATAATAAGTCAAAGCACTGCACAAAATCGGTGTCCTGTACCCTCAAAAATCGCCAATTTTCGCCAAGGTCCACCTGTAAATATGTTTTTACCACAATGGCTACTAACTAAATCTTCATTTACACACCAGGCAATTAATGCTTTTTTCCCTTTCATTCCAAATCATACAGAATTCAAATTAATCTTACCACATTCAGCCATTTTACCGCGTAAACCACAAAATTACCATCATCCAACACGCAAGCCCTTACAAATCTTTTCCCATCATTCAAATTCACTGCAATCACACAGCCAATTACTTCATAATAACATTCAACTACTCCAGCTACCATAAATGAAACAACTTGGCGATAAAAGAAACAACAACTTAGCTATAATCCAAAGCGCACCCTTAAATATACTATAACCCTGATTTTTTTTTACGTGAAAATAGATTGATATTTAGATGGACAACGAGTTTGTGCAATTCTTTGACTTGTTATTTCGATTTTGTGTATTGGCCATCTTTCATTTATTTTGTTTAATTACCATAATTACTAAAATGCATCAAATTTACCGTAATTACTAAAATCCATCAAAATCTTGAACACAAAACAGTTTATGTCAGCAAAAATGTTGTGAAGAATACAGAAAAATCTTGGTAACAACTGATTAAGTATTTCAGAAAGAAGTCAACAGCATAAACTTCTACATCTATTTGATGGATTTACAAGTAAGACTCTATCAGTTACCCATGTTGTACATCTTTCAATAATGTACTTATTATACAATTTTGATGTAAGTACATTTAATGCTAAACAGCACAAGTTTTACAACTGTGTGTATTTTAAGGTTGAATTTAATTACACATAAATAGTGAATTTATTTTGTAAAGTAAATATTTTACACAAACGTAAACCATAAATCTTGATTTCACCCTTCTGAAAATGCATCCTAAAAAGAAATGTTTCGGCATTAAAGGAGTAAAAAGAAAGAAGCAAATATTTGCAAAGTGATACTTATTTCTCTCTTTAAAACTGCAGTGAGCCATTTAGGCATGTTAAAGCATTTTTTAAAATAGTAATCTAACATGTAGTAGAAATGCAATAACCTACACGCCTAAAACACTGAATGCAGATTAATAGCTGGCAGGCACAAATAATTATTCTGTTTTATTTCCCCGGACAATCCGCTGAATGTAAACACGATTGCCACGTTAATGACCCCATTAAAGCATTTACTCCGCTGCCCTTTCGATTTACATTTCATTATCCAACTATTTTTATGAAGGATTTAGACATCGTTTCACTTGTACATCCACAAAGATCCCGATCAGTCTAGTCAATCACATTCAAAATTTGTAATAAGTTAGGAGTTTATGATATTTTCACGTACCGTATCAGTCGTCAAAGTATCATATAACGGAAAAGTAACCTCACTATCAGTAATAAATTATTTAACATTTATTCAGAGCATTAAAAGGTAACATCTGACGTGGAAATTTAAAATATATTTTACCACAGAAAAACGACTAAAAAATTCTTACCAGCCACGGAATTATTAAAAATTAAACCAATGTTATTGCACAATTTCTGTAACTCTGGAATACTCTGCAAGCACTTAACACTCAAATACCTCCCTTTTACCTTGTTAGAAACAGTTTTTGAATGATTTGAATAACAGTTCCGAGTAGCTTTCATTCTTCGCTCAGTCCCGATGGGATGCAAAGCTCAATACATTCAGTTACTGATTTCACTCACTGCAGGATGAATATGAAGGCAAATCAGACTGTTGTTTGATACTATCAGACATAATTTTAAAACGAAGGAAATCATACTCGACAACACAAACATACACACTAAAACATTAGAAATTTGGCGGTTATTTGAAATACGATGCCATAACAAAAATCGGAACACACAATTTTCATTGTTGTTACCTTACGGTCATAAATGGGCTGACCCCAGTAAAACACGCATGCCTGGACCAGACCAATTCAATTAGCCAAGGGGTTCTCAACCACGGGGGGGGGAATTTACCCTGAGAAAATCTTATAGTTTCAGGGCGGAGATGAGGAAATCTTTTTACTTAGCTGCTAAGCATTTAGTTTTAGTTTAGGAATGCTATAATACTGAAATTACTTTTACTCAAATTTTAGTGTTAATGAATATGTTCTATACTTTTGTTTAATTTATAAAAACACTTAAAATAATCTTAATATACATGTATATGTATTTTTTGAGTTTGAGGAAGGAGGAGACGAATGATCTTTTGGCAATGGTGAAAGGAGTGAGTGCATGAGGCAAAACATATTGCGAATCACTGATTTTTAGCCAATGACTGGGACGGTTTAGGCAAGCAGTAATTTTTAAAGTTTTACATCCCTTCTTAACCACAGATAAGGCTCTTACATACATATAGGAGCCTTATCCATCGGATGCCATTCGGCCATTATTCTTTATTATTGATTCTGTTCATATATTTAAATGCATACGGAACAATTGGCTCAATCAAAAAAGTGCCGATCAGACATTTTATTATCCAGACTTCGAAACTTTAAATTCAAATTTTTTAATGGCATCCTTTTCTACTTTAAGACAAATTCATAGCATAGAAAGCTTGAATTTAGTTAAATACGCTTTTGAATTTGAAAGCATTGTGTCCTTCAAATTTTGAAAGACAGAATGTTAAACTTGTAATGAATATATTTAATCAATATGAGATTCAAGCACTTTTGAAATTAGGCAATGAACACCGACTAAAAAATTATAAATCCACAGCGAATTTTATTGACATAATATATAAATGGTGGTGCATCATGAACGTGAAAACGCCTTTCAAAGGAGATCGCTTCCGAGATGAATTTCAAAGACCAATTTCTGATGAGTGCCATATAAATTCCGACTTTCTGGAAAATTTTCTTACTTGGCTCCATTGCTGGAAAGAAAATTCTTCAAAAGGCACTCTTACAAAGGATACACTATTGGCTATCAGTCATATAACTCATGGTATAATGGAGATGTCAAAATATTGCATTTGTGGAGAACTCTATTATTATTATTGTTGTTGTTAATCGTCCACTTACCCGAGAGAGGGCGCTACCAGCTTTCTCCCTCTTTTCCACTAGAAGAAAATCCGGACTGACTACTCTGTTCCTAGCTGCCGTCGGAGGAGCATACGCTCACCTCTCTTCCATTTCGTGATGTCTTCGTAGCTGAATTACGATTCCGATATTCTTGCCGGGCGGACTTGTTACTTGTAAAAATGCTCATTGCGTGAACTGAATACGATACGACTGTGTATGTGTGAACTTTTCTTGAAATATATATTCTTCCTAGCATTAAATAAAAAATGTTAAATATCACCGAGCCAAGCTATCATCGCCTTACCTGCAGCAACAACACACATCACCAAAAATGGCGTGCATAAACCAAACCGCCATAAATGGTGACCCGTCAAGTTAGTGAGCACGTGCCTTCTACAACCTGCTTGCATCGTCCAGTTCTGTGATTATAATGTGCTGTGAAGTGGAAATTATTGTATTTTTAAATCATATATGCTAAAACTGAAGAAACTTAGTAAACATTTTCTAAGCCATGCTTTTAATGCAAAGTTATATACATCTAAGTCAACAACAACATGCTCAACTGAGCTTCTCAAAGTGGAAATTTAAGTACTTTCTTAGATGTTGCCAAACAAAAATAAAAAATAAAAATTACAGTACCTTGATTTCCTTTTCTTTTATAACATATATAACTTCAACACTTCCCCTTGTTAAAGAGAAAAAAAATCACACTTTTAAATTAGAGTTCTAAATTAATCGTATAGTTTATACTAGTTCAATGTTTTCACATAGCATCAAGAGTCTTGGTTTGTGCAAGGGCTTGGTCAACAAATCTGCAACTTGCACTTCTGTTGAAATCTGCTGCACATTGATTTTTCCTTCCAGAACTTTTTCACGTATGAAAAAATGTTTCAGACTTATGTGCTTGGTCCTGCGATGAAACTCGGGGTTCTGAGCTAGTCTGACTGCAGCACTATTGTCTACATAGATGGTTGGCACTTGTTTCAAGGAAGAAACACCAGTAATCAGTCTGCTCAGCCAAATGACCTCTTTTGCAGCTTCATTTGCTGCAACTATCTCAGCTTCTGTAGTTGATGTTGCAACCATGGCTTGGCGTTGGCTCAACCAAGATATTGTTCCACCTGCATACAAACATATTACTCCACTGGTTGATCTGCCTGTTTGAATACATCCACCAAAGTCAGCATCACTGAAACATTCTAAAATTCCTGGTTTATAGCCTGATTTATAAACAATGCATTTTTGCTTGGAGTTTGCAATGTATCTAAATACACGCTTAACCTTGATCCAGTCTTCTTTAGAGGGATTTTCTAATTTACGTGACAAAACACTAATAGAGTATGCCAAGTCAGGTCTTGTCCCCATCATCAAATACATCAATGCTCCCACAGCTTCACGGTAAGGGATATACGTTTCATTAACTTCTTCTGTGTAAACTACTTTATCTTTCAAAATGGGTGTATGAACTGGTCTGCAGTCACTCATGCCAAACCGCTGAAGGATCTTTGTGGCATATGCTTCTTGCCCTATCTTAATACTTCCATCTTCAAGACGTTGTATTTCTAATCCTAAGAAATATGAAGCTGGCTTGCTGGTGATTTTAAACTTTAACTTCAACTGGTCTATAAAATTTCTGGAATCTTCTTCATCAGTAGCAGCGATCAGTCCATCATCCACGTAGAGTGCTATGAGTAGCTTCTTATCGTTTTCTTCTCGAATGAATAGACATGGGTCTGCTTCACTGACCTTAAACCCAAGGTCTGTCAGAAATTTTCCGAAACATTTATGCCAGCATCGAGGAGCTTGTTTTAGCCCATACAAGCTTTTCTTGAGTCTGCATACTTTATTGGTACCATCATTATATCCTTCGGGCTGATTCATATAGATTGTTTCCTCTAGATCACCGTACAAGAAGGCAGTCGAAACATCAAATTGCATAAGATGCATATTCTCACTAGCTGCAATGCTTATGAGTGAACGCACAGTTCCTAGCTTTGTGACTGGACTGAAGGTCTGATCATAATCAATACCTTGTCTCTGATTGAAGCCTTTAATCACAAGTCTAGCTTTGTACTTATCCACGGTGTAATCTGGATTTTTCTTGATTCGAAAGACCCATTTGCAAGGAAGAGCTTTTGCTTCATTTGGAAGAGTTTCTAGTGTCCAGGTGTCATTTTCCTTTAAGGAGCTAATTTCAGAATCCATGGCCTTTTTCCAGAAATCCTGTTCTTTACAATTAATGGCTTCTTTGTATGACTGTGGTTCATACACATCACACATAAAAACTTCAGATGTCATCACATAATCTTCAAAACGTTTAGGCCTTTTTATTGCACTGCGCTTTCTTAAGTTCATAGCAAGTGATTCTTTTTCATCTTCATTTTCACTTTCAGAATTTGTTTGATCTTCTGAATCTTCTTGATCTTGCTTCCCCTCGTTTTCAGCTTCAGGTAACTGTATTTTAGGTTCAGGCAAAGGTATTGCTACTGGATCTTTGCAATTTTTCAGAGGTTTTTCTTGAAATACTACATCTCGTGAGCAGATAACAGTATTGGTTTCTTTTATCCAGATGCGATATCGTTCATTTCCATCATATCCTAGTAGGTAGCCCTTTATGGCTTTCTTATCCATTTTTCTACGTCTCTGATCTGGTATGTGAGCAAAACAGGTGGATCCAACTATACGCATATGTCTTATTCTTGGTTTTTGTCCCATCCAAGATTCGTAAGGACTTACATTTGATAATGAACTTTTCCCTGTTCTGTTTAAAATATAGACAGATGTACTAATAAATTCAGCCCATAATGATGAGGGAAAATTAACTTCAGAATTAGAATTCTTCAAAGTTCTTGCCATTTCTACTAAGGTTCTGTTTTCTCGCTCACTCCCACCGTTTTGCTGTGGGGTATAGGGGGCAGTTAATCTTTGAAGAACTCCATTTTGTCTTAGAATAGTCCTAACATCTTCATTATCAAACTCGCCACCATTGTCGCTTAACAGCTCTTTAATGGCATGTCCTAAGTTTTTCGCATGTGCTAGCATATTTTTAACTGCTTCTGCAACTTCTGATTTATGGCGAAGGAAAAACACATATCTAAATTTGGTGAAATGATCCTTGAAGACTACAAAATAACGATACCTTTTGAAGGATTCGTCAAACGGTCCACAAACATCTGCCGAGATAAGTTCTCCAGGCTTTGTTTTCTTCTCTCTGTTGCCAAATTTTAGACGATGTGATTTCCCATATATACAGGGTTCACAGAGTTGACTGTCTAGTTTAACCCTGATACCCATCTGTTCTTCAAGGACATTCTTAATATGACGTTTGTCCTGGTGACCCCAGCGCTCATGGTATAACTGCAGAATTGAATCACTTGTGACAGCTATGTTGACTTCTACTGGGTTATTCGGAACAAGTACTTCCATATGAATTTTATACAGACCACCACTTATGCTTCTTGTACCATAGAGTACAACTTCATTGTTGATTTTCAACCAACATTCTTCTGCAGTTGATTCAAATCTACTATTTTTGTTTTTATCTTGGGAAGCCAGTACGGAGAATAAGTTCTTACTAATACCTGGAACAAACCAAACTTCTTTAAGTTCTTTGAATTGTTTTTCTCCTTTTACTATTGTCATAATCTTTAAAGTTCCTTTGCCTACAGCTGGTAGTATTTTGCCATTTGCAGCAGTAATTCCATGTGGTGTTTCAAATTTTTCAAATTCTGTGAAGTAATCACTATTATTGGTAATGTGCTTTGAAGCACCATTATCCACAAACCAGTCATAGCAATTCTTTTCAGATGAAAAAGCTTCTTCGTCTAGAGCCAATAGGGACATATTGGCTATAACACCGTCTTTTCTTGAGACTTTATCATTTTGACTGGGCTTCGGTGGTCTTCCATCTTCTATCCATTTTCGACAAAATTTAATCCAATGTCCACTCTGGTGGCAATAGTTGCATTTTCCTATCTGCTTTTTACCTTTGAAATTTCTTTTTATTTTGCTTGCTTTAGCTTCTAATGCATCTTGATTTTGGACATCACCTTTAGATTTTTCTTCTTTATATTCTCTTTCTTGAGAGCATAATTGAGTAGTTAACTCATCAATTGTTCTTTTCTCTTCATTAAGCAGGAGCCAACTTGACTTAAAAGAACGGTACTCTTGAGGTAGTGTGTCTAAAATTTTGCAAATTAATAACATCTGAGGCAGTTGGTTTTCTTGCTTTCTTTGAAGACCTATATTTAATTCATTCCAGAGATTCTTAAGCTTTGATAAATGGGCAGCCATACTATCATTTATTGTCCACTTACACTGGAAAAATTGTAGACAAATATTATATAACTGATTATCAGATGTTGCTTCAAAAAGTTTATGAAGTTCTAGCCATACCTCTCTAGCAGTATCAAACCTCATAATTTTCTGCATGGTTTCTTCTGTCATAGAATTTGTCAGTACCATCATGGCACAAGTGTTGGCCTTTTTATATCGTGAAAGATCATCTGAGTATTTCTTTAAAGTTGCTTCAACAGCTCCTTCAGGTGGCTTATCTGGTTTAACTATTTTTCCTTCAACAACTTCCAAGGAGTCGTTATAGTAGTTTAAAGCGAACTTGATTCTATACTTCCAC
>KK119571.1:588940-603592 GCA_000611955.2 Stegodyphus mimosarum
TTGTTGTTAATCGTCCACTTACCCGAGAGAGGGCGCTACCAGCTTTCTCCCTCTTCTCCACTAGAAGAAAATTCGGACTGACTACTCTGTTCCTGGCTGCCGTCGGAGGAGCATACGCTCACCTCTCTTCCATTTTCGTGATGTCTTCGTAGCTGAATTACGATTCCGATATTCTTGCCGCGTGGACTTGTTACTTGTAAAAATGCTCATTGCGTGAACTGAATACGATACGACTGTGTATGTGTGAACTTGTCTTGAAATATATATTCTTTCTAGCATTAAATAAAAATGTTAAATATCACCGAGCCAAGCTATCATCGCCTTACCTGCAGCAACAACACACACAACCAAAAATGGCGTGCATAAATCAAAGCGCCATAAATGGTGACCCGTCAAGTTAGTGAGCACGTGCCTCCTACAACCTGCTTGCATCGTCCAGTTCTGTGATTATAATGTGCTGTGAAGTGGAAATATCGTCTGTTCATGCCAACTAATAGCGTAATCCATCATTATTTTCGTGTTATCGTCAAAATTGTGTGAAAAACAGTTGTGCTTGCTTAACAACGTGCTTGTGAATTCTCATGCGAAACGACAAAGTGCTTTGAAGTGTTCTACATATAAATCATACAACGTGGTTACATAGTGCAAGATGAGTTTTTCTTGGAATATTTTTTCTATATGTGAATTGTGTTACGCTGAATCTGCTACTGACTGAGCCAATATTTCTCTTATAATTCGGAGGTAAGCCACGCAAATTCTTAGTAGTACTTATGCTTATATTCGGATAGTTTACCTACAAGAGTGTTTTTCTCACGTTAATGTTTACATTAACTTTATTTATTTTACACTAGTGTCGTATGTGATCTTTTTAGTGACTGATTATTGTGTATTTGTGTCATATTAGCATTATATATTTGTTTTGTTAATCATGGCTCCACCACAACCCATCATAGGTGTTGAATTTCTCACGAAGTTCAACTTACTTATAGATGTTAAAAACAACCGTTTAATTGATGGGCAAACAAAACTATATTCTTGTGGTAGACTTCCCAGTGTGAACCCACTCAGTACTAGCATCCATATTTTGATGGGTAACTCAAAATTTGACAAAATTCTTGCCGATTATCCTAGCTTGACAAATCCTTCGCAAACTTTTGAGAGGCCACGAATGTCAACAATTTTCCATCACATCGAAACAAAAGGACCTCCTATTTTCTCGAAACCTAGAAGATTATCTCCAGAATTACTTCAAGCTGCACGTCAAGAGTTTGACTTTCTCCTATCAAAAGGCATCATTCAGCCTTCAAAAAGTCCCTGGGCAAGCCCCCTACACATGGTTCGTAAGGCTAATGGCGACTGGCGACCATGCGGGGATTATCGTCGTTTAAACGCCGTTACAATTCCGGATCGTTATCCCGTACCCCATATTCAGGATTGCACTCAAATGTTTTCAGGAAAGAACATATTCTCAACACTTGATTTAGCCCGTGCCTATCATCAAATTCCTGTTAACCCTGCAGACATTCCGAAAACGGCCGTCACTACCCCTTTTGGTCTTTTTGAATTTTTGGCTATGCCGTTTGGTTTACGAAATTCAGGCCAAACTTTCCAACGTTTTATACATGAAGTTTTATTTGGATTTGATTTTTGCATCCCTTATTTTGACGACATCCTTTTTGCATCAACTAGTGAAGAAGAGCACATCCGTCATCTTCGTCAAGTGTTTGATCGTTTGAATAAACACGGTTTGACTTTAAACCCTAACAAATGTGTACTCGGAAAACCGTCTGTTTCTTTTTAGGTTGCCTGATTACTGCGTCAGGCGTAAAACCCCTGCCTGAAAACACCAAAGCAATTGCCGACTTCCCCAAACCTACCACTATTGTTGAGCTCAGACGTTTTTTAGCCATGATAAACTTCTATCGTCGCTTCTTACCAAAGGCAGCTGAGACCCAAGCTTCACTGAATGAACTCTTAAAAGATTCACATAAAAATGATAAACGCCCCATTCCTTGGAACGACGAACTTAATCAGGCATTTGAAAAATGTAAACACGACCTTAGTAATGCTGCAACTCTCTCTTATCACTCTCCTAACCAAAAGCTGAGTGTTATGGTCGACGCGTCTGACATTTCCATCGGAGCTGTCTTAAACGTTCGACACTCTAATGAATACCAGCCGCTAGGACTCTTCTCCCGTAAGCTGTCCCCCACCGAACAAAAATACAGCACGTATGACAGAGAGCTATTAGCTATTTATGCAGCTATAAAATATTTCAGGCATAATCTCGAGGGTCAACACTTCACTATCTTTACTGATCACCGACCTCTAACTTATGCATTCACATCAAAATCAAATTCTGCTTCCCCGAGACAAATTCGGCATTTAAATTACATAGCTCAGTTCAGCACTGATATTCAGCATATATCAGGTTCCAGCAATGTCGTCGCAGACACTCTCTCGCGTATTCAGGGCATCGATGCCAATGCACCACTGGATTTCACGCTTATTGCTCACTCGCAAGCCACTGATGAGGAGTTAAAACGTCTGAGTGAAGACCCGAACTGCTCATTGAAATTCCAGTCATTGCAACTTACTCCGGACCTCCAACTATTGTGCGATACCTACAACAACAGACTGCGACCTTATGTACCACTCGACTTCAGGAAGAAAGTTTTTGACTGTTTCCACAACCTATCGCACCCAGGTATCCGGGCTTCCAAAAAGCTCATACAAGAGAGATTCGTTTGGCCATCCATGCAAAAGGACATTGCCAATTGGACTCGTTCCTGCATCATGTGCCAACGTTCAAAAGTTACTCGGCACACACACAGCCCTTTGAAAAAAATCGCGATGCCTTCCGAACGATTCGACCATGTCCATATAGACATTGTCGGTCCTCTGCCACCATCTGACGGTTATCGATATCTACTCACCTGCATTGATAGATTTACTCGTTGGCCAGAAGCTTTTCCCATTCAGGACATCTCTGCCGACTCTGTGGCTCGACAGTTCATCTCCGGTTGGATTGCACGATTTGGTGTACCATCAGTTGTGACAACTGATCAAGGTCGACAATTCCAGTCACACCTTTTCGCTTCCCTGACATCTTTGCTTGGAATACGCCGAATTCGCACTTCACCATACCATCCTTCCGCCAACGGCTTAGTGGAACGTTTACACCGCGACCTGAAAGCAGCCCTGAAGTGCTATAATGACACCCGTTGGACTACATCACTCCCCCTTGTGCTTCTTGGTTTACGTTCTTCTTTCAAGCAAGACCTCGCAGGTACATCCGCTGAACTTGTCTACGGCACAGCCCTTCGATTACCATCTGAGTTCTTTCAGCCATCCTCTGCTCCAGTCGACCCAGCATCCTTTCTCCAGACTTTCCGAGAGGCGATGAAGAAGCTGTCTCCGACTCCTACATCATGCCACAACAAAGCCACCCCATTCGTACACCATGCACTGAGCACTTGCACTCACGTATTTGTGAGAAACGACGCGGTAAAACCACCGCTCGCTCCTCCATACGATGGACCCTTCAAGGTCTGTGCACGTAACGATAAACATTTTACCGTTCTCGTGCGCGACAAGGAAACCGTTCTGGGAATAGATCGACTGAAACCTGCTTTCTTCGAAGCTTCAAACACTCAGGTTCCTGTGACCACCGATCCTCCTGATCCCCCAGATCCAACTGTTTCTCTGGATACTCCTTCTTCGATAGACCTTACGCTTCCTACCAGTGCTTCACCAGTCGTCACACGGTCAGGAAGACGTGTTCGCTTCAACACCAGATATTTGTGAACTGAATTTTTTCATCGTACCTTTGGTACTCGGGGGGGAATACTGTGGAGAACTTTATTATTATTATTGTTGTTGTTAATCGTCCACTTACCCGAGAGAGGGCGCTACCAGCTTTCTCCCTCTTCTCCACTAGAAGAAAATTCGGACTGACTACTCTGTTCCTGGCTGCCGTCGGAGGAGCATACGCTCACCTCTCTTCCATTTTCGTGATGTCTTCGTAGCTGAATTACGATTCCGATATTCTTGCCGCGTGGACTTGTTACTTGTAAAAATGCTCATTGCGTGAACTGAATACGATACGACTGTGTATGTGTGAACTTTTCTTGAAATATATATTCTTCCTAGCATTAAATAAAAAATGTTAAATATCACCGAGCCAAGCTATCATCGCCTTACCTGCAGCAACAACACACATCACCAAAAATGGCGTGCATAAACCAAGGCGCCATACATTCATGAGCTGAACTTTAAATACTTTCTTCCAGAAAAATTCAAACTGATGCCCTGGAAGCAAGATTTGAAAAATACAGGTCTTTAGCTGGATCGCAGTATTTAGTATCTGTAAGACAAGTTTATGAAGCAGAAACAAAATTACGTCTTCAGAACTTCTTACCCCTTACTCTGAATTCTAACACACATGGAAGAATAAAAATCAGCAACACCGGCAAGAGCTACGAAGTTGATGAGTTTTGTACAGAATTTGAAATAAATATTACAGAAAATGATTTTGAAAATGCTGAAACTTTCCTACCAGTATTAACATACTTGTCAGGTTATTGTGCAAGAGCTGATCTAAAAAAACTTAAATGCAATTCCTGTTTTAAAATTTTAGTTACAGATAAAGTATCGGAAAGTAATCAAAGTTATTCCTTTATTGAAAGTATGAGCCGAGGAGGATTATTATGCCCCCAAGCCGATGTTGTTGCTGTAATAATGTATATCTACATAACAATTCAAAAACTGCTCTGTGTGGACAATGAACAAAAATTTCTACAAAGTAAAATTTAGAGACAAATAGTAGTGAAATTAACTTTAGAGAATTTGAAAGACGTTGATATATTTATGGATGCATGTGAAGTCGGTCATTCGGCTGAAATGATAGTAAAATATTTAGTAATGGCAGCAACAAATCCTTTATTAAACAATTATTGCAAAAAAATGAATAATATGCCTAAGCCTGTAGTTAAAAGGCGCAAATTACAAACTGTTCTAAACAAAATTTGAATTTTTACCTGCTTCAGAGAATGCATGCGTTTCTGTATAAAGTTACGAAATTCGGTGTTTCATTTCTTTTTTACCAAAGGTATTCATTATGTATTCCTCGTCATTTACAAGTATAGTGCAATATCAGTGCAAATTTTTTATGTGTATATGTTAAAGTTCATGAATTTTTTTATTATGATTTAATTTTTAAATTTAATTACTTCATATACATATATATGTTAAAAAACATAAAATTCTCTTTCTCCTTCCCAAAATATATTATTTTCAATTTTATATTTTGTATAGCAGTACGTTGAAATAATTTTTTTTTGTAAAGAAATCGAGTATATCGTCATACATACATATATATATATATGTCATAAGTTAAATGTCATGAGGTTCTATTTTCATGATATATTTATGTAAGTTAAATGTTAGGAAAATCTGTTTTCATGTTTTCCCTCGCTTTAGAATGCATTAATTGCTTTTTTTTATTATACAGCATTACTTTCTTATGCTGTCTTTAGAAAGAATTTAAATTGTAGTCGTTATGAAATATCACGGCATACATTTTTGTTTGATGAAATGCAGTATATGATTAAAAAGAATATTTATTGTTCACAATTTATAATAATTCTGAATCAACTGCAAAGACAATTTCGATGATTTCCTTCTTTTCCTCTATTCAAACAATCCTTCCTCTTTGAATTGACTATATTGAAAATAAGCATGTACATATTATGTAAAGCATTTCTGTATTAATTGTTTAGAAGTGTAATGTATAATTTAGTGCATCGTAAGGGCGTTATATTTTAATAGTTTTATTCGATAGTAATAATGGAATGATAATTGTCTTTCTCATTTGTATTTCAATATCCCAATTTAGGAATTGTTACATTTACATTCCACATAAAATTACTAAATCATGTTATAAAATTTCCCTGTTTCAGAGGTTTACTATTTAAATCTATATCAGACCTCTATCAGAGGTTTGATATTTTCTATTTAGAATGCAAAATAATATATAATTCGCTCTGTAAATTAATGTCTCATAATTATGAAAACTTATTTAAATCGTTGCAAGGTTAGTGTTATTTTTTCAAATATGAGTATTTATTATTGTTATTATTATTATTATTATTCGGCAACATATATAAAAAATAAGGCACATTATTTATATTTATCAAAGATATTTATTAGTCAAGACATAAATCGTGGTAAGCATAATTACTACGAGCCTTGACTAATAACCCCCTTTGATTAACTATATTTGCCTTCAATTAATGATTTTATGTTGCTACATGATTCCAGGCAAAATATCTTCCTAATTTAAATGAGTTAGGAATTATATTAATTTTTTAGGATCTATATCTATATCCTGCCTTCATGTTTTAAATCGTCTTTCTGTTTAATTATTGAGTACAAATAAAATTCCGATTAATTAAATGTGAAGTTTCTTTCGTTAACAAGAGCTTCTCAGCGATTAAATTTGGTAAAATCAGTAATGATAACGTTTAATCGAATTAAAAATTTTATTTATTCCTATCAAAAACATTTTAAAAATAAAAATCTCGGTTCTTCACATTCAAATGAAAACAGGGTATTTTCCAAATTTATAAACGATGAGAATTAAATATGAAAATTTCAGTTTATTTATAAACCTGTGAAATGGATATTTGAGAAGGCATCCTTAGTTAGCGAGGACGAAAGTATCCCTACTGCAGTGACGTCACGAACTGTGCACCGAGGCTTAAGTTCTAGGGGGTGTTGGCCTGAACCCTTGAAATTTCGTCTTCGAAAAATGAAGTGGAAATTCCGTGCGGAAGTGACGTTTATTGCATAGCAAACAGTCTGTCTCACCTCTACATTGCTCCAGGCTCAGGGGAAGGGGGTGGTTTGTTGTCAAAAGTGCTGTTTCGCACGTGCTTATCACTGAGGATGGTGGTAGCAAATATATATATATATATCCCCTCTCGAGGTTGACTCAGGAGAATTCCTGGGAAGTACTGGCTAGGATCTGTACTTAGGCACTCTCAACCACGGGGGTATATAAGTTGACTTCACAGGACTAGAACCCGAGTTTATTCTCAGGTTGGTTCAGGCTTGGCAGGGACCGTACTGGTACTGTCGTGTCTGTTCCTCTGGCTGTCGTGAAGCTACATCGTTTTTAGATATCGGCCTTCTCGATGGGGGTTTGGCCCCCAGAGTCCCAGTGACGGGGACTGACGGAGTAAGGCAAGGCACCAAGATCGAATTTTTCTGCGCCGAGGGAGTGGTGCACCGAGGCAAAGATGACCTAGTGACCCCTTTTTGTATTAAGTGACTAACGTTTTCGTCCTTGCTGAGGCTACGTATAAAGCCGGGCAGGAACTGTGGGGTCCGCGCCGCCGTTCAGAGGTCTCCAAGGTCTTGATTCATACTTCGAAAGGTAATATCCAGGACGAGGGTCTTGACTTTGGCGCAACTCTTTACATACATATATATATATATATATATATAGAAAATAATATAATTTGTAGAAAGTAGTATAAGAACGTAGAGACCTTTTTGGTCAAGAATTTTGCGCATTGAGGTGCAAAATTAAAATTAAAGGTAAGCAAAAGGAGTAAAATTCTAAAAGCTATTGCCTAAGAGTAAATTTGATATCCAAGTTCCAAGTAAAAAGAGAAAAATTTTAAAGGCAATCACCTAAAAGTAAATTTGATACCTACGTTCCAGAGCTTAAAAAAACTTTAACAATAATTAATTACTCAAAAGTAAAAGTAACGCAAAAAAAATTAAAAACTAAATGTTGGTATACAAGAAATTCAACGTTTAAAAATTTTAACACGTAAAAAATAAAAACCATTTTAAACACAAGCTAAATTAAAATAAAACACCAGAAAAATTACAAAGAATGGCAGTAAATGGCAATTTAGCCTACGTCGAGCTTGTTGCGGACATTTCAAGGAAAAAGCGCAACATCACGTGCATAGCTAAACTCCATTAAGCGTTTCGTCAAACGACAATAATTGGGACAAAATCGAATAAATGTTACCAGGTAAAAATAGATAAAAATCTGCATAAGGCCGTAGGTCTCAATTCTTGTCATTTCTTTTCCTGACGCGCCTGCCATAAAATTTAAAAACAAATAAAAGTACTACTGATTAAACGTTACAAAAACTTGGTAAAGCTAATGTACAAATAAATAAAAGTATCCAATTAGGCATGAGCCAAAAATTACATAATTTTAAGGGAGATCCCAATGAGCTAGAAAAATTATACTTAGTAAACCAAAACAAGAAATAAAACACAAGTGTCTTGTTAAGACCAATTGCATTAATAAAGAGAAAGAAATTGAATATACCTGTATCCAAAGCAGTAGCAAAAATTAAAAGCGTGAAAAAACTGAAAAGAGGTTTCCAGAATAAGAATTCTGAAATAGGAAGCAACTAGAAAAGAAACTGAAAATCACCAATAAGGTGTCATTTAGAAGTTGGGGGGTAAAACGTCATTTTTCTGAACTGATGATGCGTCACGGCGAGTGTGGAAATCTGGACAGAAAGAAGGGAGGGCACACAGGGGTCAATCTTCGAAAGTCGAAAATGGAAGCTTTTTCAATAAAATGGCGTCCAGTAAAGTGCTGTGTCACGTAAATAATGTTTGAAGGTGAAGAACAAAATGGCCGAACAAGCAAATGTTAAATCTGGTCTGAAAGCAGTGGAAATTGGAAAAAAGGGGTGATTTGTTAGAAAAAGTCGTAATTCTTCTTGCTAGAGAGCGTACAAACGATCAGAAACGAAAAAGGCCCATAAAATTAGTAACAGTAATAGACGATGCCAGAGATCAGTAATATTAAATTTTTAATTTAATAATTAAACTGAAGTTCTGTTCATATCTAAGAGAGTACAAAAGTAACAGTAAGAGGAACCTATGTTACATTTTTACATAAAATCATCTGAATTAGCCATCCACCATCTACCTTCCTTAAGGATTTAAGTAAAAAATTTCATTATCTAATCCAAGCAATTTAAAATAAAAGGTAAATGCCAGATTTTTTTAAGGAATTTTTAATTACTGTTTGAGGAATAAGTTTGCTTTGTAAAATTTTAATGAAGTAGGGAATTTACTCTTGAAGGAGTTCTATTACAGATTCTTTTAATTCTGAGAAGTTGTGCATTAATAATATTGATTATGACCCTTTTTGAAACGTTAGAATTCCAGTAAGTGAGTTTTAATGTATGAAAATGGAAGTCTCTACGTTTATCCTAAATTTTAATTTGATTGTAATTAAGAATATGAAGATCTAGGTAAACTACTTCATTTTGTGATGTAATAGTAGAATTAAGTTTGAGGTAAGAAGGGTAAATATTAGCATTTTCAAGTTTGCAAAAGTTATTAAAGGCAATAACATCATCAATATAGCGATAGATGTGTTGGAAATACTTATGTTCTTCGTCTTTAAGTGAACGAACAAATTTAAATTCTCGAGTAAATAGAAAGAGTTCACAGATGCCAGTTGAGAAATTACCGCCCATTGGAATTCCTTGTACTTGTTTAAAGATAATGTTATTAAATTGCAAATAATTGTTAAAAAGTACACTGTTAAGATAAAGTTTCCATTCTTCAGTAGGAATAATTGTCTGGATCTGCGGAAATAATTAAGGAAGAGTAAGAAGGCTATTATATATATATCATCCAAGAGTAACGAAGTATAAAGGTTTTCGAAGTCGTAACATTGAACGTTTTCTATTTTAAGCACATTTAAAGTATTTAGAATAACTTCATTGTTAGAAATCATCCAATTGCAGTGTTTATCTTGAAAATCAAAATTATTGATAACATCCAAAACAAGTTTAAGTTTCTTAGGAAAGAGATAATCAATTTTTTTAAAAAAAACTTTTGGGACTATTGGCTATGAATCTAACCTTAACAGGTTTTTTGTGAAATTTAGGTAAGGCATAGAGGTTTGTAAATCTGTTATTTAACTTGTTGTTACGAATTTTGAGTCTTTTGTGAAGACTTGTAAATTTTTCTGTAGAATAGTGGTGCTATGTTGATAAGTGCATGTGCTGTGTAGTTCCTTATGGAGAAGTTGAAAATAAAACCTTTTCAGATAACACTAAAATTATTACTAGCTTTGTCTATTTTAGTGATGATGAATTTCTCTTGCAGAATCTTAATTTGAGCTTTAAGATGTTGCTTATTGTGTAATTGATCAAAACGTGAAAGAGTAGACAACTTAATTTCAAAATTCTCAAGAACAGCAGCTTTCCATTCAAGAAAACAGTAGGCAAGTTAGTGCGATTGCTAGCTAAAACAATAAATTTATCAAGATCATTGCTGAATTGCTTAAAGCAATAACTTTTGTGCAGATAGAAAGTGGGACGAAATTTAGTTCCCAGTTGTAAGAGTTGTCTTAACTGACAATCTTGAACGATGCTAAGATCTCCTGTAATTATGTGCTTGTGAAAAGGATCAACAAATTTTCTATAATGCAGAAGCTGGCAATCACATTTGCTATCAGCAGTTATGTCGTGGTGATTAATTACCAAATTTCCTAAAGTTTTTTTAAACTTAAAACAAGGAGTAACTTGTAGCTGTTGGCTAGGGAGCAGACTTTGAAATTTTTTGAAGATTTGAGGAATTTGAAGCTGATCATAAAATGGATGTTTGAATTGTACAGTACAGTAAATTTTTTTATGGTAGAAATTACTTTTCTTCAATTTATAATTGCAAAACTCGATAATTAAATCGTTGACAATTGGGAAAGGAAAGCTGTTACATGTTTCGTAATTTCTTCAAGAAGTTTCCAAAGTGTGAAATCTTTAAAAGCATGTAATAAATTAATTGAATTTTTTTGCAAAAGCCTTCTTTTGGAGGAAAACACATATTTTTTTAACAATAAGTTTCAAGTCTTGTGAGGAAAAAAATATATTACTGCCAGAATTTCCACCTCTTTTTCCTCTGGAAGTTTTAGTACCAAAAAGCCTAAATTGCCCGTAAATAGAATCTTCTGCTTGTCTATCAGTTGTTTTATTGAGGTGTTCGTTTAATCCATAAGGATAAGGCGTCTTATTTTGATGGATAAAGATAGATTCTTTAAAGAGCCTTAATTTTGCGTCGGGTACGATATCAAGAACAGAAATCTCTATGTTGTCAAAACTGTGGATTTTGAAATGCTCAAGAATTGCCGTCTGGTGTTTTTCGTGAAAATTGCTGTTGTTAACTGTTTAAAATTTTTTGACGTCTGACCTATGGTTATTAATTCTAAGATTAAGAGTGTTTTTAATATGACCTATATAGGAAAGGGATCATTCTTTACAAGTAATTTGGTATATACAGTTATAAGTTTTTCAGAGGGTCACTTGATTCAAGATTTTAGAAGGTGCAAGTGTGGCATTTAACTTACAACATTTACAAAGCAAATTGCTTCATTTAATATTTCTAGATTTTTTAATTGAGCAAGTTATAAAATTAAAGAGGGAGCTAGCCTACTTTAAAATATTTCTTTGCTAGGAAGACTAACCTAAAGTGGAGACCGGAACTACAATGAGTATCAAACTACCGTTTTATTAAAGCCAGTAGAACGTAAAAAGAACAATTTAAGTAAAAAACGTTTTGCGCTAAAAGCTGCGAAAAAGGTAATAAAATTTATACAAAGTAGTATAAGAACGTAGAGACCTTTTTGGTCGAGAATTTTCGCACTGAGGTGCAAAATTAAAATTAAAGGTAAGCAAACAGAGTAAAATTCTAAAAGCTATTGCCTAAGAGTAAATTTGATATCCAAGTTCCAAGCAAAAAGAGAAAAATTCTAAAGGCAATCGCCTAAAAGTAAACTTGATACCTACGTTCAAGAGTTTAAAATTTTTTCTTTAAATTAATTACTCAAAAGTAAAAGTAACGCAAAAAAACTAAAAACTAAATGTTGGTATACAAGAAATTCAACATTTAAAAATTAATTTAATTAAACTACTTAAATAATTTTAACACGTAAAAAATAAAAATCATTTTAAGCACAAACTAAATTAAAATAAAACACCAGAAAAAATTACAAAGAAGGGCAGTAAATGGCAATTTAGCCTACGTCAAGCTTGTTGAGGACTTATCAAAGGAAAAGCGCAATATAGCTGGTTGCTATACATATATAGCAACCAGTTCGAGTAAATGGTGAAATATTTCGAAAACACCCGCAGCTGTTAAGCGGTAAACTTAATAACACATCCAGTAAAGAGCACAGAAAAAAGAAATGGGAAGCGTTAATGGATATTTTAAAGGAAGAAAGAAATAGTCTTTCCCAAACTGCAGATATGTGAAGAAACGTAAGCATAATTTCACGTATGATATTTTGCAAAATGGAAATTTTCTAAAAGGTCACATGCTTGTAAACAATTTGTTAACAGGAATTTTCTGATTAAAATATTTTTTTTTGTCTTAAAAGGTTATGCAACAATGTCATAAACCAAATCATTGAAACAGAGCGTTACCTACTCGGATTTAGTATTCCTATTGAATTTGAATAAAAAAAAATTTAATTTTTAGCGATGATTATATCAATAATTGTATTTATTCATGAATTACACCTGTCACGTAACTACAGGTGTACTATGTATTATAACTACATGTTAAATCACAAAACATATCATCCCGCACACAAATGGGCACACACAATCACACACACACACACACATATATATATACACACACAAAAGAAACAAAATAAGATATATATTATATAAAATGGAAGAAAAACTTTCATAATAACTGCACATGAAGCGAATAGTAGGATTTTCTGTTTATATAAATAAACCTTGGCATTCTTCCGTATTATTAAATGCAATTATAGCTACGTGGGTACTATCTACAACGCCGATGACACCAGGAACTCCAAACTTTAGATTGAATCCTAGTTTGATTTTGTTTTGTTGAAAACTATTTACTGTAAATTTATCCACTCGGTGAAACTACTAGAACAAACAGCATCTGTAACTTCTCAAATACATCAACTGACATATTTCCTGGCTCAGCCTTATATATCTGTCATTACCAACCTATCTCTGGTAACTTCCAGAAGCATAAAGGTTTAAGGAACACAAAACGTTTTTTAAATAAAAAATTACAGATATATATATATAACTGTATTATAAATATATTAACATATGCAGAGAAAGAAATTGCAGTACATATTCCTTTTATACCCTTTTAAATCGATCCTACCAGCGGCCGAGCGGTAAAATCGCTAAACACTGGTAGTTTGAACCGAGGCTCGAATTCCGAGAACGGACTGGCTGCATGAGCGTCATTACCAATATATCTTTCATTACCAACATATCTCTGGTAACTTCCAGAAGCATAAAAGTTTAAAGTACACAAAACCTGTTTTAAATAAATAAATAACTATAATTATATACATATATCTAGAGAGAGAGAGAGAAAGTTTTCGAAACTCCTACATGAAGAGGAAAAATAAACAAGGAGAAAAATCAGCGCCTAATGCTGCTAAATTTCATAAATGAATTTGGGAATTTAAAATGAAAAGAAAATTTTTCAAGGATCTGTAAGAACCATAATCCCCTACCCATCTCTTAATTTGATGAACTTTGCAAAATTATTTTTAAAAAACATTTGGAATAGAAGAGGTAGAAATATATAAAAAATACTAGAGCCTTAACCATAGTAATCTCTTCCCTTGACATCTTTCCCTTGACAAGTTCCGTTTCGAGCTTTGAATGAAAGAGATTAGATATATATATATATATAACTGTGTTACAAAAATGTTAACAAAAGCAGTGAAAGAAATTATCGTGCATATTCCTATTAATATCCTTTTCAAACCGATCCTATCAGCGGCCAAGCCGTAAAATCACTGAATACTGGTAGTTCGGTCCGAGGTTCGAATCCCATCAACGGGCTGGCTGCATCGGCGTCATTACCAATGCATCTGTCATTACCAATATATCTCTGGTTAAATTGCCAGAAGCATAAAAGTTTAAAGCACACAAAACCTGTTTTAAATCAATAAATAACTATAACTCTCCCTCTCTGTATATATATATATGTTACCGTTAAAGTATGAAATCCGTTATTTTATAGAATACCTAGTTATTCCATGAAATAACTGATCGTGTCCGTTAAAGTGTAAAACTCTCTTGTATTTCATGGTTTAACTGGTTATTTCATAGAATGACGATCTGCAGCCTGTTAAAGTGTAAAATAATCTACATCATATATCTCGCTTTTTAGTATAAGGTACATTTACGTTTCGTTTAACAATATGGAATGTTTGTGTAAAACCCAGTGTGTCAACAAAAAATGTTTTTGTTTTAGAAATAATGTTTTTTGTAATTCCAAGTGTCATTTTAGTAATCCTTGTTGTAACAAATGATTTTATGGTACGTTTCCATAAATACCATTTATACGCTGCATAAATTAGATAAGTTGCTTCTTTTTCATTTTAATTGCCTATCATTAGTTTATTTATAGAATACCTAGTTATTTCATTTTAGATAAATTGTTTATTTTACACTTTAACTGTCTCTCATTAGTTAATTTATAGAATACCCAGTTATTTCATAGAATAACTAGTTAAAGTGTCAAATTTATAACATATTACACATTTTAACACAACGATCAGTTATTTCATGGAATAACTAGGTATTCTAT
>KK119571.1:603624-613877 GCA_000611955.2 Stegodyphus mimosarum
ATATATAATTGTATTATAAATATATTAACATGTGTAGTGAGAGAAATTGCAGTACATATTCCTGTTTATACACTTTTTAAATCCATCCTACTAGCGGCCGAATGGTAAAATCGCTGAACACTGGTAGTTCGGTCCGAAATTCAAATCTCGCGAACAGGATGGCTGCGTAGGCGGTTTCGTTGTTTTCACCATAAGGAACATCTATACAAGCTAGTTTCCCTTAGGAAGTCCTCCACGAAGGAAACCCTCACCTTAGGCAGATATCCGTCGAGGCTTTGCCTTAATCACATAAAATCCAAACCAAATACTTTTTAAATCTCAATAAAAAATACACAAAACTGATGTAATATCTAAAAGCAGACCACAGAAAAAATCTGGTAACTTGTTGCAAATCATGCATTCAAATATTTACAAGAATTCAGTTTAACTGAAAATTATATAGAAATTTAACTTGAATTATACAGAAGATTCTAAAATCTATTGGAAATTGTCATTCATATCGATACAATTAAAACTACTTAAATAATTTTTTTAACTCAAAGCAATTAAATATGAATGTTGAATTTACGATGTGCATAATTTGAAAATATACTGCATATTTTTAATGCATTTGTTAATGTAATACATTTTTATACACTACAAATTAAAATAAAATAAATTAATTTAAAGCATAAAATTTCAAAATTTATAAATTACTCATCAAAACATGAAATTAAGTACATTGTTTAAACTTATGTCTATAATTAATTTTTTACTTTAAATTGCTTTTTACGAATAGAAATTTTGTTAAATTAAAATTAAGTACATTAATATATATAGTTTAAAAATTACAATTTTTAATTAAAAATATACATTTCTTCTTTATATGTGAAAAACACCAAATATATTATTTTCATTAAAATTAAATTAAGGAATTGCTTATATGATAGATCAATAGCCAGAAGCCTATATCATACCTATATGAAAACAGGCGAATTATTATTCACCTTTAATTCAGGAGTTACTGCTGTCTTTGATGTGGTAAAGTATGGCCTATATCAGCCTATATCATACCTATATGAAAACAGGCGAATTATTATTCACCTTTAATTCAGGAGTTACTGCTGTCTTTGATGTGGTAAAGTATGGCCTTAATTTATTGATAAGTGTCCATGCTATAGGTTTGGTAAGTCGAAATAATCCAAAAAAAGTAGAATCGTCAACATCAAATGCGTTATTTCTATCGCGAAACACTCCAGTTTTTCTCAAATCTTAAGAAATTAAAATATCCATTATGTACACTTCGAAAACTATCCGTGACCTCCGCCGTCAGCTCTAAAACGACAGTCAGAAAGCTAAACGGCAGCTACTCAGCTGACGGAAAAATTCCCGACGCGTCGATCTCTGTAATGATTGAGATGATGACACGAGACTCGTTCTTTGTCGAGTAGATCGCAAAAAACGACCCGTTCTTCAATCTCGACTGTATCCAGACTATAACCCTTAAATTAAGAAAAGAAGTGAAGCTTCAGCAACACAGCAACGCCACAGAGTAAAATTGAGCTGAAAATGTGTAAGGCACCGATAAACTCTACTGGCGTAAAGACAGGCCTTGAAATTCCTCTATGAATGCGATCCAAATCCACCAGCAACATCTGAGAACTTCTCAGGGTGTCTTGTCAGGGTGGAACTTGTCTTGTATATTGAATGATTTAAAAATCTGAGTTCTTTACATAAATCTTTTAATTATGATTCATTTAATGTTAGAAACATCTTTAAGTTGCCAGCTTTAATTTCTTCAAAAATCCGTTTCATGCCATGAGAGCTAATAAAAATATCGCATGTAATGAACAATTGACTGGAAACTTTCATTGCAATATTTTATTTTAAAATTATAATCCACACTATTAAAGAAATCAGAAATATTTGAAAGTATCTTAGTCAGAAATGTTTTATGCGATACAGATTCTTTGCCTTACTTTTAAGAAACGATACCTGCCCAATATTTCTAAAAAGCAAACTTCATCAAATTCATCAGTTTTTAACATAGTAATAATGATGCTAGCTACAAAATGGACGATCCCCAAAACCTTCTCTTGACAGGATCAAAATAAGATCTAACAGAAACAATTCCAAATTTAACCTAAATCTTATTCCGCAACAGATAAAAACAGTAACCGCAATAAAATTTTATCGGATTCTTTTGCACAGTAACGGAGCTCGAAAACATCTTCGAAAGTACTAAATTATACTAAGCAACATTTCTTAATAATAACAACTTGCTGAATTCTAACTACATTTTAGTTTAATGAGATACATTCTGCAAGAGAAGAAGAGGGGGAAAGTGGTCACGTGGTTTAAGAACAACAATCTCCGCACGTTCGCAGTCTACGATGGAGTCTATAGCCGATGAGGTAAGATTCATAAATTTTCTTTTATGCACAATACTAACCAATATTCATCTTTTACTTTATTAGGAATATTAAGTGTATATCAATAGTTGAAAAATATTCCCGAGACCTTGAATAATGTTTTCCAAACTGTACAACGTAAATATTTTTTAATAGTTCATGAATACTTGTTCTAAATTATTGAAATAGTTGAATTCATGCAAGATCTGCTTATTTGCAAAAACATTAACACCAAGCCAATTTTCTCTTATTAATTACAGTGCCATAAAACATGCTATACCACTAAATTTCATCACGTTGTGTTTTAATAATGTGGGTGTTATAATCAAGTTTTAATCAATACGCATAAATGTAGTATATTTTATCGCGTTCTACTATAAAATAAAGAAATATCTATGACCAAAAATTATTAATTTTACAGCTAAAATTACAGCGAACTCAGTTGTGCAAATCTATACAATTTTCGTTTGGACATTTATACTCTAATATAAAAAATACATGTTAATAGGCATTAGTAACTCGCCACACCTTCAAGAAAAAGAACTTAATTCCGATCATTTTCCAATTAAATTCATCTTTCATGGTCTCTAACCCCCCCAATCCCAGTGCAGAAAAGAACTAAAAATTTGGTCAAATTATCAAAGTTCTACTTGAAAATGTTAACTGCACTCCACAACTTAGAAGCACATCCGATAAAGAAAACGAAATAACTGAATTAAATAGAATAATGATTAATAATAATTAAATAAATAATATAGTAATTATTATTTTATTTATTTAATCATTGTAGTATAATAATTATAGCATAAATAATGGTATACTTCTAATAATTATAGTAAAATAATTAAATATACTAGTTTAACACATACACATATATATTTATTCTTATTCATTATAGAGTAATATCGGGGCTTTAATATACATAATGAAGACCATTAAGTACGACGAACACTAATTTATTAATGATTTAACACATAAGAATGAAATAAAATGTAAGAGCGTTTTAAGTTACATAGCTCGCTCTGAGCTTTCCAAATCCTCCACTAACGTTCGTTAAGTCACATGACTGTAAGAAAAAGAAATGTTTATAGTTTTGTGAATCACGCATCACGTGACCGAAATGCAGATGCGCGGTTGTAAGGATGAGTCACTCCATCTGTTACATCCTCCCCCTCTGGCTCCGACATCGTCCCGAGGAGGAACCAGGAGTATGTTTTCTGGGACAACCTCTTCTGGGAAGGGGTTGAAGGGGTGTTGAATTCGAGTCAAAACAAGGTCTTAAGGCCGAGGAATGATAAACACCTAATGAAGTATGTGGATCACTTAAGTTTGAAACCTCATAGGTAGTCGGCGAGCGTTGAGTCATAATAACATAAGGGCCATCTCGACGAGGCATAAACTTAGATGTTTTCTGTTCCGCAGATTTGCTCACAGGATGCTTGGAAATCCAAACCCGATCTCCAGGTTTAAATTGGTGTCCAGGTCTTCGACTTGCATCAGCATATTGTTTTCCGTAATCTTGTTTCTTTTCAACTAATTCCTTTACCTGGTTAACTGTGGAGGCAAATCTCTTCAAATAAGGGTTAATCTCTGCTACAGAATTATCATTGGAGATAACATGCCTAAGATCGTGTGTAACATCGTCCGGAGTACGTAGCTCTCTACCAAATTGGAGGAATGCAGCAGTTTGGCCGGTAGTTTCACATTTATGAGTATTCATTGCGAAACGAATCGTCGGGAGCTTTTCTGCCCAAGAATGGTGCTTATCGCCCACAAGTATAGCTAATCTAGGTTTCAAATCCCTGTTCTTTCTCTCTACTGGATTTGCTTGAGGGTGATACACGGGAGTGAACACTTGGTCAATGTTAAGAGGAAAACACACTTGCTGCATGACAGAGCTAACGAATTGAGTTCCATTATCACTGATTAGTTTCCTAGGCAATCCATATCGTAAGAAAACTTCTTCGATTAATGTAATGGCACATTCCTTTGCAGTAGCAGAGGGTAGAGCGAAAAGCTCCACCCATTTCGTGCTGCAGTCTTCAACAATCAAAATCCACTTTTTTCCATTGTTGCTTTCAGGCAGTGGACCAAATAAATCGATGGCAAGCGTTTCGAAGCGTTGACCATATATTGGTGTCTGGAGCAGACCGGATGGTTTTTGATTTGAAGGTTTGTAACGGTTACATTCGTCACAGCGTTTTACGTAATCTGCAATGTATTTGCGCATTCCTGTGAAATAATATCTCTGGGAAATTCTGTGGTATGTGCCTTCCGCACCATAATGTCCTGCTGTAGGAGCATCGTGATATTGTTTAAGAATCTTTTCTTGTTCATGCTGTGGTACTACTAGTTGAGCTTCCTCTGATTCAGAGTCTGGCGAGTAGCGATATAAAATTCCTTGATTCATTATATAACCTCGTCTGGTCCAATTTGAAAAATTTTCATCTTTGACATCACTTTCGAAAGATTCTATGATTTTTTTAAGCTCTGTATCCTTCAGCTGTTCTTCACGAATTTCTGCTGCACTTCTGGTTGGCATGTCGATAGTTATCATACAAACTTCACATGATTCTCCTTCATGGTTGCACACAGGACGTGACAACATATCAGCTACAAAATTAGCTCTTCCAGGAATGTATTCCATCTTCAAATTATAAGACTGTAATTGCATTGCCCACCTAGCAAGTCTGCCCGTAGGTGACTTTAAGCTTAAAATCCATTTCAACGGTTGGTGATCTGAGGCCACAGTAATCTCTTGACCATCGATGTAGCCACGGAATTTATTCAAAGCCCATACAACAGCAAGGGCTTCTCTTTCTGTTGTAGAGTAATTTCTTTCGGCTGCGGACAACAAACGGCTAGCATATTCTATTGGATGTTCCTCTGAACCTTTTCCCTGTAATAGCACAGCACCCAAAGCGTAATTACTAGCATCCGTCCGAATAATGTAAGGCTTTGTTGCATCATTTTGCTTTAAGATGGGAGGGCTAACAAGAAGTCGTTTTAATGTCTGGAAAGAATTTTCTTCCTCTGGTCCCCATGTCCAGCTTACGTTCTTCTTTGTTAGATTGCTTAGAGGTCTAGCTATTTCTGAAAATTTCGGTATGAATCTTCTATACCAGGAACAGGTCTGCAAGAAAGACTGCACTTGTTTCACGTTTCTCGGAGCAGGCATCTTCTGTATAGCAGAGGTCTTCTCTGGATCAACTTCTACTCCTTCACTAGTAATCCAGTGACCAAGATATTTTACTTTACTGCAAGCAAAATTGCATTTCTCACGATTTGCATTAAGTTTAAATTGCAACAATCTCTCGAAAACCGCTTCTAGATCAGCTATATGTTTTTCAAAAGTCTCTGACAGTATTATAATATCATCTAAGTAAGAAAGAACAAGCATATCCTTTAAGCCGCTTCGGAATTTATCAATTAATCTCTGAAAAGTGGCGGGAGCAGTCTTCAGTCCGAAAGGCATTCGAACGAACCGGAAAGTTCCAAAAGGGCAAACAAATGCTGTTTTGTCTCTGTCTGTTGGACAAACGCTGACTTGATGGTAGCCAGACCGTAAATCAATGGTTGTCATATATGGTGTATGTTTAGCAGCATGCAGTAAGTCATCCATCCTAGGTAATGGATATGAGTCTGATATTGTAACAGCATTCAGTCCTCGGTAATCAACGCAAAGTCGAACTTTTCCGTTTGGTTTGGGCACAAGAACCACTGGCGCAGCATATGGAGACTCACATTCTTCTATTATTTTCCTTTCCAGCAGATCGTCAATCTCCTTCTTTAAAATCTCCTTCTTGGCTGGAGGCATCCGGTATGGAGGTACTGAAACTGGAGGATTATTCCCGGTATTTATGTGGTGTTCAATATAAGGAGTTGCTTCTCCCCCTTGTTGGAACACAGTCTCATATTTCGTTAACAGAGCATTGAGTTTTTCCCTTTGGTTTTCAGTTAGATGTCTTCCTTCATTTTCTCTTAATCGCATTGTATTGACTTCTGCACTTTGTGGAAGTTCGGATAGTTTAAAAATGTCCTCACTGAATCTAAATTTCTGTTTAGGATTGTCATGGAAATACCATCTATTATTTGGAAGGTCTAAAACAATTCCAGCGCTACGCAGAAACTCAGTTCCTAAAAGCGTTCTATTATCTTTTGCGGTAGGTAACGCAAATAAAGTTATGGGAAAAGATCGTCCTTCAATTTCTATTTTTGCTTGAGGTAACGCAAATAAAGTTATGGGAAAAGATCGTCCTTCAATTTCTATATCTACTTGGGTCTTATAAACTTCTGTTTCCTTCTGTAGACCATCGGCGAGGGTAACATTCATACTAGTTTTAACAAATTTTATTCCTCTTTCTCTCAAAAGACGATACAATGTTTCTCCCGCTATAGTGTGACTGGCTCCAGTTTCAGCACACACAATTCCTGTTAACCCATTTATTTTTACTTTCAAAAGAGTCGTCTGGTGTTCCTCGACAGAGAATGTCCGAAGGTGTATAGTTTTAAAATCAGCTTCTGCTTTCTTGGAAGGAGGGGAGCAGACGGGGCATTTAGCCTTAATAAAGCCTGACTTCCCACATCCATAGCAACTAACAGGTGGTTGATCATAATTTTTTACATTACCTATTGATGAGGCTTTCTTTGTAGGATGAGGGTTACCTCCATAATTTTTGGGACCATCTCGTTGTTGGAACTTAGGGGTCTCCTTAATAACGTTTTTATTTCGTACATGTCTAACTTCTTCATACATATCTAATTTGTCAACAAGTTGAAGTGGGTTGTTCCATTCACTCCAGTTATCCAAAAAATGTTCTTTATAATCTGGAGAGGGCTTTCTTCTTAATCTGATCTGCGAGTATCAAATTCTTTAACTGCTCAAACGTCGTGACTTTTGATTCCTTAAGCCATCCATCAAAATAGTTTTGTAAATCAAAATAAAAGTCTCTCCAGGTGTTTTCGGGATTTTTCTTATGTTGGGTAAACAATATCCTAAATTTCTCAGCACTCAATTTGAAGCGCTTTAAGAGAATTTGTTTAATTTTCTGATAGTCCTGAGCATCATCAGAAGATTCTTTTGCAATTAATTTTGCAACATCAGTTGGCAGAAGACCAACAAGATAGATGACCCATTTTGAAACTGGTACCTTCAGAAGGGTTAATTGCCTCTCAAACAAATCCAGAAACAAACTCATATCGGAAGTTTTAGGATCAAAATTAGGAATTAACTTGTTCAATTCTAATTTAGGCATTTCTGCGTTTGCAGAAGAAGATACCTTTTGAGACTCCAAACTACTAGCAGTAATACTAGATTGTAATTTTAATTTCTCCAACTCAAACAAACGTTCATTTTCTTTCTCTCTCTCAGCACGCTGTGCTGTTCCCATTTCTTTCCTATCGTTTATGATGCGGTTCAAACATTCTTTTGTAAATTCCGCGTCATATGTGGGACTAGTGATTATAGCATTACTTATTTCAGGAATTCTAAAATTTTCCTCTATCACTACATTTAGTGTTTCCGCTAATTCAATTAAATCCTGCTTCTTCCTTTTTGCTAAATAAGCCATGCTTAAATGAAAGCGGACAAATTTCCCCAAACTGTATACCTATAACTTTTACCAACATATATAGGTTTTAAAATACTTTAAATGCATTTAATACACATCAAATATACATATTCAAAAGCAAAACATAAAATGAAGTAATTACTCATGTTACATTACTTGCTGCTCATTGCTTGAAATAGCATATATAATACCAATTCTCAGAACATAAACTGCTATAGAACACTTTCAGTAATTTAAATTCATGCAAAACGTAGCAACTTTCAACTATATATTTCAATACTTTTGTATTTTCAAAACAAAACTAAGAATTCTTTACTTCGTATTTACTATATTTGACATTTATTTTCAATGCTTCATATCGAAACTTGCATAGAACAAAATACTTGAACTTTATAGGAAATATTCATGCACATATTATTTTTTTTAAAAAGAATATGCCAAAGTAGTAGGTGCTACTACTAAATTCTTCATTTAAATTTCAGCAATACTTCAGAATTACTTAAAACATCAAATGCTTCAATTTTCAGCAATACTTCAAAATTACTTAAAATTTCAAATGCTTCAATTTTCAGTAATACTTCAAAATTACTTAAAATTGTAAATACTTCAAACTCTTTCGGTACTAAAGGAACTGGTGTGCAACAGAACTCATACAATATGATCAGGGTGATCACACTTCATCTAAAAGAATTCAAATTCAACAGAATATTTAACTGATTCGGATAATCAGCGAAAACGAAATTAGGTCACTGTAATTAGAATTCTTCGTATTTGCTTGATCCGGACGATCAGTGAAAACGAAATTAGGTCAAGGCGACCGCAATTTTTATTTTTCCTTTACTTCCGATAGAAATAATCAAACATTAAAGTTTACTTATCTTTAATATATCCATCGGCTATCTGTCATCATCAGTTTTGGTTCTGAAGTATCCATATGGGGAATTTCGGCCCTTAGTTGGGCTGCCAGATTCTTTAACACATACACATATATATTTATTCTTATTCATTATAGAGTAATCTCGGGGCTTTAATATACATAATGAAGACCATTAAGTACGACGAACACTAATTTATTAATGATTTAACACATAAGAATGAAATAAAATGTAAGAGCGTTTTAAGTTACATAGCTCGCTCTGAGCTTTCCAAATCCTCCACTAACATTCGTTAAGTCACATGACTGTAAGAAAAAGAAATGTTTATAGTTTTGTGAATCACGCATCACGTGACCGAAAGGCAGATACGCGGTTTTAAGGATGAGTCACTCCATCTGTTACACTAGAAAATAATAGAAATAAAAATTAAATGGAAATAATTTAAATAAAATTCAGTAAAAAACCAATATAATAATTAAATGGAATAATTAATGACGCAATTATAAATTTCAGCAAAATTCAAAATAAAAAATAGAGTAAGAAGAACATGAAAACTCTCTAGAAATGTAATGCAGACTCAACCATCTTATCAAGAAAATTGGAGACTTAACCTCCAAACACTGCTTAGAAAATTGGATAATCTCTTAGAATAGGGATGGGCAAACTACGGCCCGCGGGCCAACTCCGGCCCGCCGGAAGGTTCTATCCGGCTCGCGGATAGAATTTTAATTTGCCGATCAGAGGCAAATTAAAAGAAATATTCATATATTATATATCCATCTCCTTTTCTACTTTGTTTAAATATTATATTTTTTCTTCCTTTTTTTCAAAGAGTTTACATTCTCTATTTTCGTTCTACAAAACATAAATCGAAGGAAATAGCAAACACAGGCAGTTTTCAATCGGTAAAATGTTAAAAGCGGAAGTTATTTGTTAGTCATAGCTGTAGATTGGCGCCAACAAGCGTTATCTTTTTCTTGTGGAGCAGACATATGGGAATTCAATATACTAGGTGAATTAGACCTCACATGTGGCAAACTGCGCATTTTAAGCTCCATCTAGCGGCTTTTTCTTTTGGCGCGAGTTCTAATATTATTGATTGCGTGTTGAAAGATTGTGGACATATAGCGTCATTGTGAATAGTGGTGAAATTATTAAAAGTATAGCGTAGCTAGTGCTTGTTTGGGTTATTCGTAAAATATTTCAACCCCAAAATGGTTACTAAAAAACATAAAGTTGATTCAGAGTGTAATGGTGAATGGGCATGGAAATATTTTTTTCAGTTCTAAAAGATAAACCAGTGTGTCTTATCTGCAATGAAGCTGTAGCAGTCTTCAAAGAATATAACATTTCCCGTCATTTCACATCAAAGCATAAGAATTCCAATTACGAAGCAATGTCCGAATATGAAAAAAAAA